>VXBJ01005782.1:0-16719 GCA_013400055.1 Nycticryphes semicollaris | reverse complement strand
TGTGTGCACTCGGGCGGCGCCTGCGCAGTGTCGTGCCCCGCGGTGCCCGTTAGCCGCTATGTGCCGGGAATAACGTCGGAGCCGTTGCCGGAGGAACACTGACCGGAGCGCCCCGCCCCCGCCCCGCGGGAATGCCGGCTCAGTGAGCAGTGGCGGCACCACCACCAGGGANCCATTTAAAGCTAACAGTCCAGTTCTAATAACATTGATAACTAGAACAAGATAACTAGAAGTTACTGGTGGCTAGAATTTCAACAAATTGGTCATTTTGATGGCTTTGACTTCAGATCTCCACGACTTTGATTTTGAAGTCACATAAGGCAGTCACAAAATGAAACTTTATTTGTAGAAGTCTTATATTTTTATCTGTTCCTCTTCCAGCTTACACCTTCATTCTCTGAAGTTACACAGGACATTGACTCGCTAATGCAGTGGAATACAGAACATAATTTATGTATTTTTTTAGGGTAGATTTACAAGATGCCTGTATCAGGCAGTGTACCTATAAAAGATGGTCTGCTCTGCAGAAGTGAGCCAGTGTTGTTTAATAAACAGGCAGAAAACTAAAAAAAAAACCAAAAAACAAGTTAACAGTTCTCTGTCGAAGGAAATAGCTGAATGTCTGTGTCCAGGTAACATTAAACATTACAGGCAGTTTAAGAACACTGTATTTCAAAGCCATCATCAAATAATGCCCAAGGTATGTCACCTGAAATTCCAGAATCCAGATGACAGGAATGATCTGAATTTGGAGAAAAATCTCAAACTGTATAAGAAAAACAGGTAAAGAATTAGGTTTGACAACTTAGGCAGTAATAATGATCTATTTATCCTGCAGTAACTTCCTAACAGTAGTGGTAATGATGCTAGAAATGCTGTACAGGTCAAAGGAGTTAAAAATTGTATGTCACTGAAAAATAAAGCAGATCATTGAGAAACATAATGGAACTTATGTTATATAACCCTGCACAGAGGTTATGTTTGTGATAATATCCTATTGATATCTACTCACTTAGAGGGACCCCTGACTGCATGAAATCAAACTTATCTTGGTCTTGTATGGAAAAAGTTCATGTTTCCCAGAATGGAAAAGGGAAACTGCCACCAGAATGTCACATTCTGAAATTATTTAAAATAGCGTAATGGATCCAGTGTAAGGAGATCCAGTCAGAAAGAAATAAAATTAAAATAAGTTGTATGAACAGAATATTTGCATAGAATAATTTGATATGGTGAGCTCTAATACTAGTCTTATACACAGTTAAGCAGTTGAAGATGCAAAATTCTTAAGAAAGACCCTTTGAAGATATGAGAGTTAACGAGGTCACTTAAATTGTCCAGATAACTTGGTACAAAGGCATGCTTCAGAACTCCACATATCAAAAGCCTAGGAGCTCATCACAGCTATGAAGATATCATGCATATGACAGCCCCCAAGCACTCCAACAGATTTTTGAATTTTAAGGGAAATTCCATTGGAAGAATTAAAATGCACTAAGACAAAAATCAGAAAGGTTGGGGGTCTGTTGCAAAATGCTAAAAAAGCATATTTTCATAACAAGCCTGGGCTGAACCAAGAAAAGAACTATAAAGTCTTTACCAAACAACACCCACACAAGAACATCTACATAAAGGAAATTATGGGAATACATGGTATGGGAATACAGGGATAGTTTTGGATGAATACATCCAAAGGTTTTTAGATTCACCTGCTGTTACCACCTAAGCAAGCTAAGAATATTGCATTCTACAGGGAGTCCAGAAAGCTCAACGTAACCATTGTATCCAACGATGGTTGGATACCCCAGCATGATGGATGTTGAGCAGAGTGTGCTGCCTACACAGTCCAGAATTTAAAGACACCAACAGAGCTGCTTAGATAAGGATGAACAGAAGAAATCTGCCTTCTCCATTGTCCACATGTTACCTTTTGGGCTTGTCAATAATCCAAAATGGCAGCATTGATTGGCCTTCATTGTCTAAAGTGAAAAGGCAGGTCAGTTTGAGTAACAGTGTAGCCCCTTCCCAGATCTGCACAGCAAGTGAGCCTTACAAAGCAATCTAGGTAAAAGATTATCTCAAGCACTCTAAAAAGAAACCTCTTGTGAAATACACCGAATTTCAAACCTATTGGTTGAGTTTATATTTATGCCTGTACTAGTGCAACAGAAATTAACAAAACCCCTTGAAGTGTAGCCTTTTTGAACAAAACTGTATCTCTGTGAGTGACAACACTGTCTTGAAGCAGAAACATTCTGCCATGAAAAGATTTATTAAGCACCAAAATCCTGTGTGTTCAGCTACAGTTTTAAAAACCTAATTTATTGCTCCTGTCCAAATCCACTACAGGAAAATTACCTCATGGTTTTCCATATGCATCCACAGAAAAAGGAAATATAATACTGTACTAAGACTACCCATATCTATGTTTAACAATTCATCGCTTTTTATTCATTGTTTTTACATACTACAAAAGGAACTCTATACATATCAAATGCTCTGATATTTGTCATTTTAACTGTTGTACCGCAAGTACCAAGCAGCATCTACATGCCCACTTAGTCTACAGTAAACAGAGATGATTCTTCAAAGTTCTGTCTTCTGGAACAAATAAAATCCACCCTCAGTGCAAAAAACCTGACGCTCTTTTGAGAAGGAAATATATAATACTTACTAAGAATCAAGTGTCCAGTAGCTAACCAAAAACACTTCCAGTATTGTGTCTCTTTGCAGTGATTACATAGCAACTATAAATTTAACTCATTAGTGCCACAACACACCAGGTGCAGGCACTGTGTCCAGAACACAACTTTTTGCACCAAGTGGGGTGATATACTCACAAATTATCTACTGGCTTTCTTCAGAATTTGAACACTTACTTGACTAGTCAGAGACAGTCTGAAGGCTGATAAAGTCTAGTTATCACAGCTGAGAGATCGAGGTGCTCTCTGTCAGGCTATATGAAATGCTTCTTGGATAAGGAGGAAGGTATGAAAACAACTTACGGCACGGAAAATCATCACTCTCATAAGAATCAGTTTGCACCCCCTTCTGTCTAGAATTTGCTGTTTCAATGACAACTAACAACTTTTACACCAACAAACCAAACAAAACCACACAAAAACAACACCCCCCCAAACACTAAAAGAGGCCGAGGCCCTCTCAAAGCCAAGTTATCATCAGACAAAACTATCTGCGATAGTACTATCGGCACCAGCGACCGGGCTTAAGGAGGACCAGAAGCAACTTCACTCTCGCCGCCCGCTGCCTCCCCAGCCCGGCCGCCCCGCAGAGCAGCGGGAGGGCCCGGTCCCCGCGCCCGCCAGCTCCGCTCCAACAGTCGTAGAAGCCCGCCGGCTCCACGTCCGCGGGCGCTCGGCGGTACAGGGGACAGCAGGGTACGGCAGAGCCCTCCCACGGAGGTGGGCAGCGGAGAGAGTGGAGAGCGGCCAGCAGGAAGAAACAACCGGCTCCCTCCCCGCTCCGGCGGCGCCCGCTCACCTCGGAGCCGCCTTTGGTATCGTTCCAGGGACTCTTCCAGGGCGGGCTCCCCGCGGGGCGCCCGCATGAGGACGCCGTCTGCTCCCGGGGAAGCAACCGGTGGGTAACAGCAGTCCAGACTCAGCTCTGCCTTCTTGTCCTCCGCAACTACTGTTGGCTCCCACAGGAACCACAGCGTCAGCCGTTGCTACCCGCCACGGTCACCGGCCTCCCGCCGCCGCAGTTCAGAACCGGCCACGCCCCCCACCTGAAAAGACTACAAGTCCCAGCATACAGCGCGCCGCGCGGAGCGCCCTGGGAGACGTAGTCTCCGCCAGCAGCCCTCTTCCCGCAGCCGGCGGCAGCAGGAGGGGCGGCCACAGCCTCTTCCCCCTTTGTTGCAGATTGCGGGCTGCAGCTCGCGCTTGCGCACAAGGCGGATCTTCCGCCGACGTCCCTGGGTTGGCAGTGGCTGGGGATAGCGCAGGTCCCGTCATGGCCGAGGGAGGGGGGAAAGGAGCGGGAAGCGCTGTTTACCTCTCGCCGGAGCATGCGCAGTGTAACGCCAGCGCGGACTAAGCTATTGTCTGGCGCCGACGCAAGCGCAGCTCGACTCCTCCGCCGCTTGGCCCTCGGCGCCNCGAATCGGGTGGGAGCCGTGACAGGGAGAGGGGCCGGGGTCGCGCGCCGCTTGTCCGCCCGGTGCCTATTGTGTCAGTCGGCCCTCGCCCACCGGGCCCCGGCGCCGTGCGACGGGGGCTGCGCCCGGCGGAGGGGGCGGTAGCGATGTGGAGGGCAGAGCTCGCTCCCCCTCCCCCGTTCCCGCTCTGCGCCCCCGCCTTCCCCTCGTAGGCGCGGCGGGGGTCCCCGCCGCCCGCTGCCCCGGGGGCATCGGCGCAGACTGTGGATGCGGGCGCCGCTGCCCGCGTCTCCCTGCTCCGTTCCGCCCCGCCGCCGGCACACCCACCCGGCCGCCCGCGGCGCGGGCAGGGGGTTTGCGCAGCCTGCCGTCCCCTCCCGCCGGCCGATTTCCGCGATTCGAGCGGATATTTCCAGAGGTTAAATTTCTACTATTTTTATTTTCTTTTTTTCGGTTGCCCTTGTTTCACGAACTGCCCCGGGGCTGGAGGTGGCGTGTTTCTCCGGATGTAAAAATCACGGATGCCGTTCATTTTGAGATGAGGTGTTTTCCCCCGTCCTCTTGGAACAATGTCTTCCGAGAGAAGGTTGAGGGAGAAAATCAGTTGGGTTTCCCTTTTCTCTTACTGCGTATTTTCACCCAACGAATATGCGGGTCTTTCGCCTTCAGAAATGCTCCCCTGAAGGCGCGTTCCGTTCTTTCTTGAGGCTCTTCCCAGGGGAAAAATACCCAAAGCAAAACAATAACACAAAACCGTAAAATAACCTTTTTTGGTTGGTTGGTTTTGTTTCCTTCCCGGTGGCGAGAAGCAGCGCCGGCCCCACTTTGTCTTTCCGCCGTGGAACCGAACGGGTTACTCTGCGCTAACAAAAACCCGATGGCGATTTTCGAGCAGAAAGCGCCTTGTTGCAGCAGAGGAAGCGGAGCGGCGGGGCGGGCGGCGAAGCACATCCAGCCCGTCGTCGTCCCCCCCACCCCCGCTCCGCCTCCCCGCCCCTCCGCGCGCCTCCGGGGCGCTCGCGCGGCGGCGGTTGGGCGACGCGCGCGCGCGCGCTCCCTTGGCCGTCGTCGGTGTGAGGGTACCGGCCCCAGGGGAGCCCGATGGCGATGGGGCCGGGGCGTGCGCTGGCTGCCAGCCCTTGGGGCGTCCGTTTCGGACGTTTTTATGACGAGCTGGCAATTAGTCCGTCCGTTCTTAACGGCTTTCCGTGAAACAAAAAAAAAAAACCAAACCAAGATGTAGATGCTGGGCTGATGAGTTGAAGATACATAAAAATCGCGTGCTCGTGACAAGGGATTACAGATAACATCCACTGATCTGCACTTTGACGAAATTATTTGCTTCCCAGTGAAAGCAAAGGTACTCATAAAATATTTAACTACTTGGAAAGAGAAAAGCCTGTTCTAGCACCGTGATAATCATCCTTTCTCCTTTGGAATGCCATTCAAGACATTGTGACGGTGTTCTTGGCCCAGGGTTTGCCTGTGTAAAATGATATGTGGGATTCAGTTTTTGTAAACTGAACTTAAGACATGATTAAATATGCTGTGATTTCCTGTGATTAATTTCCTGTGGGAATTACTTTATGTCCAGATGCTGTGAGAAGCCTGTCTCACTGGAACTGAACTCTTGTTAGTGTCGAAGCTCCTCAAATTTAAATTTTATTTAACAGGGAAACAAGTTAAATGTAAATACTACAAAGAATCTCCTGTCACTCTTTGATTATTATTTTTTTAAACACTTTGTCACTTTAATGTAAATATGTTGTTGTTGTTGTTTGCTGATTTGGGGGTGTTTTGTCTGAAAGGAGGTCTGGAAGATTGAATAGCAAGAATAGTGTAGTTGAGGATACACATAATGTTATCAAAATCTCAAGAATCTAAAAGTTGTTTGTAGTGGATTGGATAAAAACGTTTTCGTGAATTCTTTTAGAGAGAAACATTCTGGCGTAAAAGTTGTTACCAAACTTAATTTATCATGGTACTGCATTTTTTTTTTTTTTTGACAGATGACTGCTTCCCATATCTGTGCTATCTGACTTTTGCAAAGAAGAATGGATTCTTGCTATATTGTGCTTTATCTGCTGTAACGGACTTGGCAGGCAGAATTTTTTAACAATTCTGTTGATAACGTACAAGCCAGAAAAGAACTGGGTTACGGAAGTGAACTGGAAAAGGTCTATGTTCGCATGTAGGTAGGAGCTAGCAAGATTCCTTGAGTAACTGGAAGGAAAGCTGAGACATAAGTAGCTGCAGAAATTAATTTTCAACTACCATTTCCATTTCTTGTAAATGCAGGAAAAAAGTATTCAATGTATATTGATACCATAGTATCTTGTTGAAGCTCCTCAAAAGACAATTTCCATGTCAGCACTGCATTTCTTGGCTTTGCAGGCAGAATGGAACTGAGATAAACCAAATAATTTTTACTTTACCTAGAAAGCAAAGAAAATCTGTGAAATTCTCGTTTCCCATTAGAAAAGTTTGAACAGGGGTGTCAGGCACTGAATCCATGCAGATAGCACAATTTACTTGCAGAAATTGTCATATCTGCTTCTGGCACTTGTGGGGCTGTAAACAGACACAATGGCATGTGCTTCCTCCTCTTTGAAGCATATGCCACATAACGTGGTAAAAATTGATATGGTTCTGACCAGAGGACTCTTGAAATTTGAGAAAAGAACGTTCTTTGTTGCTAGGGGATGAAGCTTCAAACTTGCTAGCTGGCAGCTAGCGTTAGGTAAGTGTGTCTCTTCTAAGGTACACATCTGCAGGGTGCTAAGTGAGGCTGTGGGGGTCTTTCATTGTCTGTTAGGTTTAGAATGCTCTTACTGAATGCTTGCATTTCTTCCCTTCTAGTATCGATCATTGTGTATCTACGTACTCACAGTGGAGTGGTCTACAGAGAGCAGCTTCCTTCAGTGCACAACGCTAATGCCTTCCTGGATCAGAGGCCATCTAGTGCATTGAACGAGGCAGATGTCCTGGAGAAAAATAGCACGTGATCATGTGACTTAAACGGAACAAAACAAAATGCATGAAAATTAGACAGGGAAGAGAGTACAAACTACTTGTTTAAAGAACTTTGTGTATCTGTCTCTTGTGCAGTTACACATGTGTAAAAATACTGAAATAAATTGCAAATACTTGGTTCATTCTTGTAGTTTAGTTTTTCCTACTTCATCTCAAATAACCTGGGAGACCTTTTATTTTATAGATGCATTTGTAGTTATAATGACCTTTTTAATTACAATTTTCTTTGACTTATGAAAAAATTATATTTTAAATTAATATACATATTTCTTTATTATGTCAACAGCAGCCTGTCCTAGAGAAACCCTGCAAAGATGTTCTAATAGATTGCTGACATAATTAGATTTCAGAGAGGGAGACGTGGGTTTGGGAAGGTACTCTGTACTATGTCACTGAGGTGTATCATGCAGGGGCATAGAGGGTGGATAAGAAGTAAGTCTTGGGAGTAGATGGATGTTACAGAGACCAACTAGCAGTTCTCCTGTCTTCATGCTTCTGCATGGAGTAGTCCTAGTTGCCCACTCCCCTCTGGTTTTGCTACGGCATGTCTGTACTGCTCTGTGGCAGTGGCTCTGCTACATTTCTAAGTACGTGACAAGTTGATTCACTCTCTTCTTTTTGTTTTGCTTGATTAGCAAATTGAATTATCTTATTGCATGGTCAGATGAGTGCCAGAGTAAGTAGACGGAATGGGGACAGCAGTGTCAAGCCTGGAAGAAGTGTATACTCGCTTTTCCATTATCAAAGATACATTTGGTCTGTTCAGCTGTCCTATCTGTCTGTCTGTCTCCTGTGCCACCGTAGGCTACTGCGTTCAGAAAGGGCGTGCATTATGTATAAATCCAAGAGATCAAAATCGTTAAGATACTGGTTGTGTTCTTATTGTTGGCTTTAACTTACTGTTCTTGAGATGTATGATGTTCACAGCCACAGACTAAACATTCAGAACATTTCACTGTATGAAAAAAAAAAAAGGGTTATCTGCAAAGTAGGTATGAAAAGAGGGAGGAGAAGTGGTTCTGTTAAATGGTGTGGCCTTTGTGCAAGGAAAAGGAGAATTTTTGGGCTAAGCTAATATTGATATCTTTTCTTTCACAGAATATAAGGTAACTAGTATTCATAGGTGTAAGTTCTCAAGTATTTTCCTAGTTTTTTCTTGCCTACTTACTAGATTTGTAGTGTCTGATTTTTGCGAATTGTAGAAAAGTGCTATTTGGTTTACATTTAGAGAAATTGGTTTTACTCATTAAAAACAGGGATATGAAGCATTTTCTCTCTTTCCATTCCTTGAATAGATTTTTCCCATGTGAGCCTGACGTATTTGTCAACTTTTTCTCCTTCTCTTTTTTTTTTTTTCCCTCTTAAGAATTGTTATTGAAAAATACACTTTTACTTAGCTAGGTGGTTTTTAGAGCTCCAACATCATTCACTGGTGGGCCTAGTGAGCTGATTCAGGTCCAACAACTGTAGCTCTTTTACAGTCTAGCTTCACCTTATTCTGCTGTTTATTGCAAGGATTGACCTTTTTATAATAGGGTCATCTGTTTATTTGTTTCCATCCTTGTGAACTAAAATGTCTTATATTCTGATATTTTCCATGATACTTTGAGGGTATCTTCCTTGAGGAATAGCTGAATCTTCTCAAGTCTGTGGGATGGGCTTTCCAGATCTCATCTCCTTTCATATCTCATTCCAAATGAGATTCTAGTTCTGCTTATTCTGTTTCTTTCCAGGAAGAACTGCACTTACTGAGCTTTTCAGAGCAATAATAACAGAAGTGGTGCCACTCCCTGGCATTTCCAAAATGTTTCTTTGCACACAGGGTGTTTGGTTAGTCTTCAGTTGTGGTATTGCATGAAGAACTTGTAATCAGTCCATTAGCTAATTATTATGGTCTGAAAGTAGGAATACACTGAATGCATTAAATCAGATGTATTTCTGACTTTTCAGTCAAAACGCCATGCTTAAATAATTTTGTTGCTGATCTTTCTATTGAATTGCAAATATTTGGCTATCTAAATATGCATTCTGTTCTGTATTGAAAACCAAAGCCTTTTCAATTATCTCTTATTTGTCTCCTCAATGTGGATTACATTTCAAGATTAAGAAGAAAAATGCAGGAAGTTGGAATGTCATGATAGCTTTTCTGTGTTCTCATGAACATACATTTTTCTTGCTTTTGTTAATTTCATCTTCTCCCCTCCGCCCCCCATGATTTAACTAATTCTTTAGTCCTGTGGAACAATGCCATTGCAGGAATCTTCATGTAAGGAATTACTCTACTTAATTTTACAATTTCATTTACTAAACAGAAGACACCTGATGAATAGTACTGTAGTTTTACTTAATTATTTTTTTTGCCTTGAAATTTTCCTAAGAATTGCCACATAGATGGACCTTTGGTCTGACTCGAACCTAGTATCTTTTCTCCAAGAACAGGTGTAACCTGGTGCCAAGAAAAACATAAGAAAGGTGCAAGAATATGTGGTATTTTCTGCTAAGGCATTGCTAGTCTCCATCTATTTTCTGCTTGGAACTTTTGAGTCAGGTGTAGTTTCTAGTAAGGATTACTTCTTCCACTTGATCTGCATTTCTTCAGCTATGTCTCAAAAAGGCAATTCAGCAAAAATTGCCTTTTATTGTTTTCAGGCCTTTATTTCTTATACATGTTCAGCTGTATACCAGCTTAATTTAATAATTAAAAGCTTGATTTTCTACACATTTTTCTTATTACAAAAAAGCCACCCACGTTCTGTGAGGTTAGTGAAGGATGATGGATGAGCACTTCTGCTCATCCATACTCCCCATTCTTTAAATGCTCATGTTTCCTTTTTATTGTACTTGGTTGCCAAAAGGGATAGTCATGTAATATGAGGGTCAAACCCTTCCTGTAAGAAATGCTTTTTTGAGGTGATTCACAAGTCAAAAACACAGCTTGAATTTTAGCTTTCAGTTGACTGTGAAACTGGCTGTTACAAATCTTTTTTGAACTGTAAGCAGAAATTATTCAGGAAGCCGTTGAAGAACCTTGCTATGGACAGAGTGATTCACTTCACTTGTAAGAGCAAAGCAGCAAACTATTTTTTGATATAAAACAGGGATTTAACAAAGTTTGATAGTAAATGGGACAGTATTCGAACAAGATTTGATGCAAAGGCACACTTGGTTATTTACTGCATAGAGGACAGGGTCAGACAGAGCTGCCAGGGAGGCCTTCCTGTTGAGTCATGAGGTCAGAAAGGGTCCCCTCATTTTTAAACTTCTCAGAGAGGAGTCTGGGTGTGGCTGGATCCAATCTTAGTCCAAGACATGGTCAGCAGTTTTTGTCTAAAGGATTATAAATGCACAATCAATCCTTTATATAATTTAGCTAAGATTTCAAAGTTTAGCATGATAAACCCATTAGAACTCCCAGTGACAGTTACAGCTTGAGCAGAAGCTATGGAAGGGAGTAGGGGAGAGCACGCCACCGCAAAGCTCTGAGAACCCAGAACTTGTTTTTGTTTAGCTTTTGGATTAGCAAGAGCATCATCACAACTGGCTGATACTAGAATTATGGAACAACTACCATATTTTCATGTTGCAGATGATACTGCCCTCTGTGGTCATTTTGTGTTGTTTTACAGTTTTTTCTGATAAACATTATTAAAGGTCTTGTTCGAAAACTATTTCTCTTCTTAATGCTGCTCAGTCATCACACTCTTAGTCCTTAAAAACATTACAATGATTATTTTATTGGGCCATATTGAGCCTTTGTTTTGGTGAAGTCTCCCCTAACTATCCTTAGCAAACTTACTGAAATTAATTTTTTCTGAGTCTGTCATAATTCATGCGTGTTTGTTACAATAAATGTTTTCAATTTTAACTATTGCTATTTGGATCACAAATTTTATACAATATTTTTAATCAATCAAACTTTAATTCATCAGCTTCTAAATACAATTTGTAGTTCTAATATATTGCAACGAATCTTATATGTAACTTTTTCTTGCTGAGTGCTCTTTTGAGAGGTGCAATTGCATGCCTAATATCAGTCCTATAGATACATCTTATGTAGCCTATCAAGAGGCACAAATTCATAAAAATCAGAAATGTCAGTTAAGGAATGGAAGCGTATGTCTGGTTCTCATTGGTTGAAAACAGATTCCTAATCTAGAGACTTGTGTCCATTTGTTTTATGGTGAGCTGCAGAGAGGCTTCTGATGAATGTGATTTTTATTTTTTTTTACCTTTTATTTTTTCTTCTTCTGTAGATGGTACTGCATGACTTTGTTCTCTTCATTTTTCTTCCTAGTTGGAGAAGAGCAAGAAAGATAATCTTGCTGGCACAGAACTGGTATTAGTGAAAAGGGGTAGCTGGATATAGTCAATACGTGTATTGCAAAAAAGAATAAATATTTTTTAAAAATAATCAAAGAAAAACAAGAATGAGGAATGGAAAAATATATTGACACAAAAAATATGCCAGTCTTGGCTATAACTTGGCCAACCACTTGAAAGTCCAGAGATGTCACAAATATTTTTTCCTTTTCCTTTTTCCTGGGCAATAACAATATTTGAAGCATGGTAGCCATCTCACAGAAAATGCATTGTTGTTTTTATTAATCATAGTTTGCCACACAAAATTTACTTTGTGATGCATCTTCATACCCTGTTTGTTTTGTTGGGTTTTTTTTCTCATGTAAAATTTTATTTTTAAAAATATAAATTTTAAAAAACAAAATTTAAAATTTTATTTTATTTCCTTAAGCGCAGAAAGTTGTCTGCCTGCCCCAGGTCTTGGTGAAGTCAGTGAATCTTCAAGTATTGCAGATGACTTCTATGCGTGGCAGGATCTGTTTTTACACAACTTTGGAAGGCCCAGTTTAATGCCATTGCATTATATTCTTTAGCTTGCTATTTTTTTCTTTTCTTGCNAATGATTATTTTATTGGGCCATATTGAGCCTTTGTTTTGGTGAAGTCTCCCCTAACTATCCTTAGCAAACTTACTGAAATTAATTTTTTCTGAGTCTGTCATAATTCATGCGTGTTTGTTACAATAAATGTTTTCAATTTTAACTATTGCTATTTGGATCACAAATTTTATACAATATTTTTAATCAATCAAACTTTAATTCATCAGCTTCTAAATACAATTTGTAGTTCTAATATATTGCAACGAATCTTATATGTAACTTTTTCTTGCTGAGTGCTCTTTTGAGAGGTGCAATTGCATGCCTAATATCAGTCCTATAGATATATCTTATGTAGCCTATCAAGAGGCACAAATTCATAAAAATCAGAAATGTCAGTTAAGGAATGGAAGCGTATGTCTGGTTCTCATTGGTTGAAAACAGATTCCTAATCTAGAGACTTGTGTCCATTTGTTTTATGGTGAGCTGCAGAGAGGCTTCTGATGAATGTGATTTTTATTTTTTTTTACCTTTTATTTTTTCTTCTTCTGTAGATGGTACTGCATGACTTTGTTCTCTTCATTTTTCTTCCTAGTTGGAGAAGAGCAAGAAAGATAATCTTGCTGGCACAGAACTGGTATTAGTGAAAAGGGGTAGCTGGATATAGTCAATACGTGTATTGCAAAAAAGAATAAATATTTTTTAAAAATAATCAAAGAAAAACAAGAATGAGGAATGGAAAAATATATTGACACAAAAAATATGCCAGTCTTGGCTATAACTTGGCCAACCACTTGAAAGTCCAGAGATGTCACAAATATTTTTTCCTTTTCCTTTTTCCTGGGCAATAACAATATTTGAAGCATGGTAGCCATCTCACAGAAAATGCATTGTTGTTTTTATTAATCATAGTTTGCCACACAAAATTTACTTTGTGATGCATCTTCATACCCTGTTTGTTTTGTTGGGTTTTTTTTCTCATGTAAAATTTTATTTTTAAAAATATAAATTTTAAAAAACAAAATTTAAAATTTTATTTTATTTCCTTAAGCGCAGAAAGTTGTCTGCCTGCCCCAGGTCTTGGTGAAGTCAGTGAATCTTCAAGTATTGCAGATGACTTCTATGCGTGGCAGGATCTGTTTTTACACAACTTTGGAAGGCCCAGTTTAATGCCATTGCATTATATTCTTTAGCTTGCTATTTTTTTTCTTTTCTTGCATGTTTTTTTCTTTTTTTTTCCCCCTATTTTTTCTATAATAAGTATTTCTTCAGTATTTGCACCTTCTAGATCTAAATCTTCTTCTAAGTCTTGCATGCTGCACGTGTATTTTTCTAGCTTTCCTTAAACAACTTTTTTTCCATTTTGTGGCCTTGCTGTTTTGTTGTATTGTATTTTTTTAGAATATTGTATTGGCAGCTTCAACTGTCAAAGATAAACGTGTTCAGGTGCTGCTGAAACTGCAAATATCAATAGTCAGTTTCCCCCTTTAGGGCAGACTGATACTCCCGAGTCTGGTTTGCATTGGTATCTCACAGGATTATGGTTGCAACAGTATCATTTAAAAATGCTGCCTGGTTATTACTTAGAGGAGGTCACTGCTTGCAGAAGAACTAAGACCTAAATGATCCAACAGCTTCTGTTCCTGATGTCAGAGTCACATTTCAGTACCCGAACACAGTAGAAACGTTTTGAAGTTTTTATTTGTCATGCCTTGAGCGCTAGTTGATTAAGAAACAAGTAGATTTTTTTTTCTGCTAGAGCTTCTGACGCTGCTGTCATGGTCAGTAATTCTAGTGACCTGTACCTTTACACAATAACCATTTTCAGTTGGTCCGGTTAATACTACTAGGTATTTTGCTTAAGTATCTGACAAGGGCAACTAATTTTTATTTGTATTTTTGTGTTGTCTGGGTAGCCTATAGCACATATTGAAGGAGGCTTAAAAAAAAAAAAAAAGCTGAAGCATCAGTATCAAGACATAAGAGTGAACCAGGAAATCCTGAGTCATTCTTTGCACAGTGGAGTCAAATTGAAACCTTTACTTTATTTTTTTCTTTTAAAAAAAGTAAACAAACATACTGTTATTTTTGGTACAATTCATAAAATTACTTCAAACAGCCTTTTAGGAGAAGGTTAGATTTAGCAGATTAAAATCCTTGAGTTCCTGTGTTTTGTAGGTCTTTCACTTTGTGCAGTTTTATTCCAAAACCAAGAAGAGCATTATGCCTTACTATTTTTCTGTTGCGCTTTTGGGGGGTACAATGCCATGGCCTTAAAAAAAATAAAAATAATAAAATCAAAGATGTCTTTGTATTGTTTTATTTGTACAGTTATTTCCATAGGAATTCTTTCTTTCTTTTCAAGGTATTTATTCACATGTGGTGTCACTGATCTAAGGCAGATTTAGAAGAAACACTATATTGGTGTATCGTAAGGAGAGAGAATAAAAATTTTATCATTGAATTGTGATGCATTATAAAAAAACAGGCAAGTAAAAAAAAGAAAAATACACACTGAATCTTCTTAAAATGTATATAGTTTTAATCTGTAATGGGTAAATTGGAACAACTGCCTTATATTTGAATAATAATAATAATATTAATATTTCTCACAGTTTCTATAGACCTGTCTAAAATACATGAAATCCTGTTAGGCCTAGGTGGATTTGGTGTAGTTGACCTGTGTTCTAGCAGCTTAAGCAGAACTGGCTGCTGGCCGGTCCTGTGCTCTTCTCTTTTGTACCGCTCCTAGCTGCACAGCCCCACACATTTTGCTTTGGTGCTGGGTTGCTGTGTGCTAGCTTCTGGGTATGGAGAAGAACACACAAGTTAGTCTGTCACTAGTTGGACATGCTGACATAGCTCGGCTCAGCTGCCCGGGCACGTGAGTTCTGCAGCCAAGGCAAAGGGAGCAGTCGAGTCTTCATGGCTGGAGCAGAGCAAGAGGATTGGGGTTCTGATAGCAGCAACACTGGTTTGAGCTGATAAGGAACTGCAGCTTCTTCAATTTAGTATTTAAATCCTCACTTGCTTGTCAGATGAGTCTTCAACACTAATGTTGAAAATAAATCAATACACTCAAGTTCTAGAGATGCAAGAAACTTATGACAGAGTAATTTATGTATTAGCTTTGTATGTATTAACTTTCCATAGGAACTCTTATTGTGTGGCACATGCAAGGAACAGGAGGAAGTTCATACAAAGCAGGTTACTTGAGCTGTGTTGCAGTTGAAGTGTAGATGCAAGAGCTGCTGGTTGAATTCACATTCTATATGGCTGTCCAGTAAACTGTTCCTATATTTAGATCTTTAAATTTAATTAAGCTGCTAACTTCTGCATTTCAGCCCGTAAAACTTTGGGCCCAGGCAGCTCTACTCTCATTATAAATTCTGAATACAATGTATACACTGGACTTTTATAATCTTTTCGGATATTAAAAATAGTGGAAGGATTTGAAAATAAAAGTGTTTACTTTCTCTCTGAACCAAACTTTCAAAAAAATCTGAAAAGCACTTTGAGGAGAAAGTGGGAGTAGAAGTCAGTCTTTGGAGCTCCATTGTTCTTAGAGTTTTTCCTACTAGTTAGAGTTCAAATGCAAATAATAAAGGCTAATTGTTTTGTCATGATCATTCAGTATTCTTTTAAACTTTAACTGTCTTTCTGTCTGCAGAAGATTGCAGATTGGTAGTTACTGGTATATTCTAGAGCAGCTGTTCCTAACTGTAGAGCTTGACTTCTATGGATGTATTGGCTGACATGTTTCTGCTGGTGGGATGATGGACTTATTCTTTTGAACTTTTTCTCCTCAGCCCTCCATTCTTCCAGAACTTTAAGGAGCTTTGTATCTCTGAAAACTCCAGCTCTCTAATGGTTGCTATTAGGATGAGTGATGGGCAGAAAAAGAGCCTCACTTCCTCAGGCAACTAAGCGTCTTCAGTAAGAGTTTTAATTACTGACTGCGTGGCAGAAGGAGGATACAGTTAAAAAAACAGAAATCATTTGTTTAAAAAAACACGCTCTTGCTTGAAGTAAAAATATGCCTTTTAAAAATATACCTGGGAAAATAAAATGACAGCTACAACTGGGCTATTTTGGATTAAGCAAGAGATAATATTTAGTATATCTGTCACAGACAAGACCAATAAGTAGTTACCGTCTTCTCAATAGGAAATATACAAGAAAAAGTCCAGGAAGAGCCTTGGCACAATAAACAAATATAGAAATGGAGCAGTCATTTGCTCTCACTTCTAAGATGTTAGGTGGTATTTGTTAAACTATCAGAAGTGTTGCTCAGCGTGTATCAATAGCGATAATGGCTTCTTTACCATGGAAATGTGGAGTAACTTAGAGAACAGAGGATGTGAACTGTTGCAGCCTTTAAAGAGGGAACTGATGATGATCTGTCTGAATCAACTTCTTATGCTATTGTTCATATTTAATTCTATGTTAAAGTGAATGAAAATACTTTTGGTAAACCAGAAGATGATTTTTCTATTGAAGCAACATGGTCAGTGTTGCTTAATATACCTTTTACTTTTTATGCAGCTGAGCATAACTAAGTTCCATTCAAATCTTTTTGTTGGAGACATAAAATGACTAACTCTTGTAGTAACTCCGGGTAGTTTTAAAAAAACCAAAACCCCAAACTGTTCACTAAAGTGCCAATGAAAGG
>VXBJ01005781.1:37471-69397 GCA_013400055.1 Nycticryphes semicollaris | reverse complement strand
ACATGACCCAGTGGGGGTATATACAGGGGAAGGGGTGGGGGGGGGAGCCGCAGCATTGAAGCCGGCCCTGGCCAAGGGCTCAGTCCCGGCAGGAATCCCCATTTCCCTGCCCTAGGGAGGGAGTGTTGTGGGCACAACTCTACTGGGGGGCAGGTACTGAAAAGAGACGGCAAAGTGCCCTGCGGGGCAGCCAGGCCCCGGGAACAGCTCAGAGCCAGCTGAGCCAGGGGGGAGAGAGCAGGGGTGGCAGGACCCCAAAGGGTGGTGGTGGTGGAGGGGGGATATGATTTTCCCCCCTGGACTGGATCAGGGCTGGTTTTCCCCCTCCAGCAGAGGCTGCAGGGGGAGGAGAGCTTTGCTGGTGCCGATGGAGGGGGGAAGGTGGTGCTGTGGCCACTGACCTCCTGTGCCCGAGCCCTGCTGAAGCAGGGGGGCTGTGGTGGTGGTAGGCTGCAGTGATGGGGGGTTGCCGGTGCATCCTGGGGGTCCAGGCACCGGGAAATATTGGTGGCCCCGTCAGGGCTGGGGGCTCCACTACTGCTCAGATGACTTTGGAGTCTTTCCTCTCACCCAGGAGCCAGTACGTCCGCATCTTCCCCTTTCCCTGGGAGGTGGAGGTGGGCAGTGAGACCCTCCCAGTCCCCTGTACTGCTCCTTGAGTGCCATCCCCACCACTGTGGGGGACAAGGAGTCCCAGCCCTGACCCACCCACCCATCGCATGCCCCTGCGGCAGGAAGAACTGGCATCCCACTGAAATCCCCATACCCTCACCTTCATCTCCACATCCCCACGCAGCTCCAGTTCGAAGCAGCCAAACTCATCCAGCACTTCCTTTGTGGTGGATGAGACGTGGATCTTCAGGGCTGGGTGGCACAGAGCAGCAAAAAGAGACATGGTTGGGTTTGGGAGCGGGGCACAACCCATGGCACCGGACCCCAGCTGCCAGCCCCATGGCTCACCCTGGCCGTTGGACTCCATGCGAGATGCAGTGTTGACTGTGTCCCCAAACAGGCAGTACCGTGGCATCTTCAGACCCACGACTCCAGCGCAAACGGGACCTGCAGGCACAGAGATGCCCAGGGCTGCTGTAGGACAGGCAGCAGAGCATCCCCGAGCCGCGGTGCCGGGGGCTCACCCGTGTGTATTCCGATGCGCAGGTGGAGCTGGTCGTTGGGCCGGTGCCGGATCTTGAAGGTTTTGACAGCCTCGAGCAGGGCCAGAGCCATGCGGACGATCTCACGGGCGTGCAGCTTCCCATTGCGGACTGGCAGCCCCGACACCACCATGTAGGCATCCCCAATGGTTTCCACCTGTGGGATCAGGGGGAGTGGGTACACCCCAGGCTCCTCATTGCCCACCTCACTAAGGTGGACTGTGCCTGCTCATACACACACCCCTCTCACCTTGTAGACATCAAAGTTGTCGATGATGGCATCAAAGCAAGTGTAGAGATCGTTCAGCAGCGTCACAACCTGGATGTAGCAAGGGTGCATGTGTGGCTGGAGCGATGCATGTCCTCCCCCAGCCCCAGGGATGGTATAACCCCTCACCCCACATCTGTCCCACAAAGGGGCTGCCCCCCAACCCCTGCTGTCACCTGCATGGGGGTGCTCTCTGCTGAGAGGGCAGTGAAGCCCACGATATCGCTGAAGTAGATGGTGACGCTGTCGAAAGCCTCGGCCCGCACCGTTTCCCCACGCTTCAGCTGCTCTGCCACAGAGCTGGGGAGCAAAGGGGGTATGGTGGTGGGCTCCCACGCCGAGCCCCTCTTCCCCCTCCCCCTATTCCTTGCCCTGCACCAGCACAGAGAGCCAGCAACAGACTCCCATGCTCGCAAGGCAGTGGGTACACATTACCCCCATGCCAACCCCCAAACCCACATGCTCCCATCTCTCCCCCTCTCACTGGGGCAGAATCTGGTAGAGGAGGTTCTCTGCCTTGCGCTTCTCCTCCAGGTAGGCCTGCGTCCGCTCTTCCACTAGCTTCTCCAGGTTGTTGGCATACTGCTCCATGCGTGACAGCAGGTTGTCCAGGATGCTGGTGCTGCCCTCCCTGCAGGGGTGCAGGCAGCTAGCACCAAGGGAAGAGGTGTCGCCCCAACCACCGCCCCCATGGCTGTCCCCGCTCCCACCCAGGGCCACCTTCCTCGCTGGCCAGCCACCCACTTGTTGAATCTACGTATGAAGATCTTGATCTGGCTGAAGTCGGGGCGCTCGGCTGGCTCCTGTGCCCAGCAGCGCTCCATCAGCACCGCCAGCTCCTCGCTGTGCACCCCGATGTCAATGGAGGGGCGGAAGAAGGGCTTCTGGCTGTTACGCACCTTCTGCACAATCTCTGCCAGAGGGTGGCCAACAGTGAGCACCGGACTTCTCCAGCAGGGACAGGACCACACCACACCTTCCCCCTACCCTCACCTTTGGGGCTCAGGTCCATGCCCTCAATGTAGAAGGGGCCGTTGCGCAGGGCGACCTCCTGTACGATGATGCCGAAGCTGTAGACATCGGCTTTCTGCATGCCCGGGGTGGGCAGGCGCCCCTTCTGCAGCAGCTCTGGGGCTGTCCACAGCTTCTCTGGTGGGACACAGCCATGGGATGGTGAGGCAGGGCCACTCTGTCCCCCTAGGCCCCCAGTCCCCCAGCAGTGGGCACTCACTGGCATAGAGGGCATGGGTGTCCTCGCCATCACAGGATGAGCGGAAGCTGGCCAGCCCATAGTCGGTGATCTTCAGCACGAAGCGGCTGTCCACCACACAGTTGGATGACTTGAGGCTGCCGTGGTGGCCAATGATACTGTTGTGCAGGAAAGCCATTCCCTGAGAGAGATGGACATGGTGAAGCTGGCATTCCTCAGGCATGCCCACCCTCCTGCCCCTTGCGTGTGTACCTTGACGATGTCGTTGATGAGGGAGTAGCGAAACATCCAGTCCAGGTTGATGCTCTCATTCTCCAGGACATCCTGGGACAGCAAATTGAGTGGACCCCACCAAACACCCAGAGAGTGGTAGCACTGGCACCAACCTCACTAAGCACCCAACTACAGAAGGCTCCATGGCACCCACACCCTTCCCACTGGCCTCTGATGCCTGATTGGGCAGCTGTGCTGCAAGTCTTATGGGGCTTGGGTGGCCACCAGCATCTACAGCCCTGTCCTCAACACCGAGCCCAGCTGTGTCACCTGGTATGTCTAAGTGTCACCCATGGTGCCCCCCCCAGGGTCACCCTACCTGCAGGCTGCCCCGTGGGCAGTACTCAGTGACAATGCAGATGTTGGGGGGGTCGATGCACGCCCCGATGAAGCGGGTCAGGTGGTTGAACTGAATGTCCCGCATCTGGAGGTGGAAGATGGCACCGAGGTCGGGGGGGGGAAACAGGCTGCTGCTCCCACCAGCCCGCTCCACTGCCGTGACTGGCCCCTGCACCCCCAGGCAGGGTGCCCACCCCAGCTCAGACCTCAAACCTACGTGTTTCAGCTCGAAGAGCACCTGCCGTGTAAGCTCGATGCGCTTCTTGTTGATGTGTTTGATGGCCACCACGTTACCCTGGGGTGCCAAGGGAGGGGGAATAGGTCAGAGCTCGCTGGGAAGATTTGGGGATGGGAAGAAGGTGACAGCATCCCATGGGGTAGGAGTGCAGCCAAGGGGGAGAACCCCAACAGGGCTGGGGGACTCAGCGGGGAGGACTCAACTCCCCAGCTACCGCACTGACCTTGAAGTGGCCGGTGTTGGCAAAGATCTGGTACTTGCCATGGGTGGTCATCAGGGAGCCGTAGCTGGAGCCACGCTGTGGGGATGGAAGGGGTTAGGAATGGGTACCCTGGAGCACCCAGCCACCAATGGAGCATGGCAGGGACACCTAGAGGTGTGTAGGATGAGCTCTGATGGGTCAGCACAAGCTCTGTATGTTCTGTAGGGAGGGTGAAGCCTCTAGGGTGAGGTATGGTGTGCTGCACAGGATGGATAAGGTGTGGGTGTGTGGATGAAGAGTCATGGAGGGGCTTGATGAAGTATGGTGCTCTGTAGGGGACTCAGGGCTGTGTCAGCGATGGATCAAGGGTGGCTCTGCAGAGCATGGCAGGACATGCAGGGGATGGAAGAAGCGTAGCTCTGCAGGGGATGGAGAGCTATGTAGCAAGGGAGGGTTGTGTAGGGGATGGATTCAATGGGTCTGTGGCTCTGTAGGGAACAGAGGGTCATGCAGGGGATCATCAAGGGAGGAGAGTGGGGCAGGGAGGGAGGGCAGCACAGAGGCAGGGGCAGGAGGAGAAGGGTGGTGCCCCAGGGCTGGCAGGTCTCACCAGGGACAGTGTGAGCCGACTGCCTGCTGCCTTGTGGTACCGCTCGGGGCTCCCGAACTGCAGCTCATCCCAGCGGATCCTCCAGAGCATGCTGGCAAGTTCCTTCTCCAGCATCAGCTTCCTGGGGGGGACATTAGGGTCAGGCCTCCATACCCCCCGCCCCTGCTGGGCCCCTGTCAGGCTGAGGGGTGCCTGATACCCAGGCAGAGGCTTCCCCAGTCCCAACTGACCTGAAGATGAGGAAGCTGGAGATGCCAAACATGACAAAGGTGAGGCCAGTGCCCAAAGCCACGATGGCCAGCATGGACAGGGGAGCTGCAGGCAGGAGAGGGTGTCAGTGTAGCCTGGCTGGCTATGGGTACCAGGTTCCCATGCACCCACAGGGAAGGATGCTGGGAACTGAGGGACCTGGGGACCCAGTTCACCTACTTTTATCACAGGAGGGATCATCCACATCAAAAACACAGGGCGGGTTGTCCAAGGGAGGGGCCCCTTTCACCCAGGGGATGGGTCGTCCTAGCCAGTGAATCTGCTTCTCCACACCCGAGTAGTGTCCCACCACCTACGGCAGAGAGAGCTGAGCTTCCCCCCCCCAGCCCACAGCATCACATCTCCCAGTCCCAGATGCCATCAGGATCCTGGTGACAGCCCCCACCTCATACTGCCCACTCTCAGTGTCGCCCATGGCCCATAGGTTGAAGTCAGTGTCCCGGTCATTGTTGCTGTCCATGCTCACCAGCCCTGTCACCCCTGTGGGAGAAGAGAGACCCACGTGTGATGGCCACCAGGTCAGCTGGATACCGACCACCCTCACCCTGTCCTTACCCTGGAACTTGCGGTCCCGCATCTTCTCAATGATGTGGGTGGCGTTCTTCTTGGAGCCGCCCTCCCGCAGGGTCTCGTTCAGCACCATGGCATACAGCAGCATCCCATCATAGAAACACCCTGCCACCAGGTTCATCTGCCAGGGGGGACATCAGCATACCTGTGGCCATGTGCATGGGGGTACCCCAGCCACAAGAACCCCACACTGGAGCCATGCACCCATACTGTGAGGATGGCACTGCCCATGGCTGTTGCCACCAGGGATGGTTTCTCTGGCATTACCTGTGGCCATGTTCCACCCCAATGAGGTGCCACAGACCCCTGGGGAGGGTCCCCACTGCCCCATCATGCAGGGGGACTCACTCACCAGGGAGTAGTTGAGCTGCACTCCGAACTTCTGCTTAGCTCGCAGGATGAGCTGGGTTTGGAAGTGCTGGTACTCGGGGTTTTGGGGCTCGTAGTAGGTGATCACCAGCACCATCTGCGACCAAGCACAGCACTTTGCTTCATGCACCGGGGCCAGGCTGAGGGGGTCCCCATCCCTGTCCCTAGGCAGGTGGGCACAGCTCACCTGAAAAGCCTCGCGCAGCCCCGAGTCCTGGCCAGGGCTCTGCTGCCAGGGCTTGAAAGGGTCATGGGCAGAGTCACCCCGCAGGCTCTCCCCAAAGACATCCAGGTAGAAGAAGACGTAGTCACCGTTGGTGAGGTTCTCCCGCTGTGCCAGCTGCATGATCTGCCATAGCATCTCCAACGGCCCGCAGAGATACACCACTGCCAGCGAGATGTGGGGCGTCAGGGGGATGATGCCACCCCACCCCAGGGCACCCCATTGAGGCGTGGGGTAGGAAGCCTTCCCTTGGGGTAATGGGGCACAGCAACCCCGTGGGCAGGCAAGGTGGTGGCTGCAGGGAGGATGGGCTCATCACCTTCTCATGCCACATGCCCCACAGCCACAGAGCCTGCTCAGCCCCACCTGACCCACTCTTGCCCCACCTGACCCACTCTTGGGCTGAAAGGGGAAAGGAAAACCAGGGAACCCCTTACTCCAAAATACGTGGCAGACATACCACCCACAGACCCCACGCGCCCTGCTCCAGCAAAAACCACCCAGGGGATGCTGATCCTGGCATCAGCTCCTTGCCTGCTCCCTGCCAGCCCCAGCCAGGGCTGCCGGCTCCGAAGACCATCCCAAAGTCATGAGATCGCCCTCAACACAAAGCTTGGTCCTTTTTTCCCCTCCCTCCCTTCCCCTTCAGCTCCCCTCCACCCTTTTAAACACATTGAGTTCTTTTCTTTTCCTTCGGGATTGCTCAGAGGTCCAGTTTGTGATTTTTCTTTCCACAACCACACATGCTAAACAAGTCCAGCTTTTGTCATGACAGTTTTCCCGAGATTTTCAGCTTTCCACCCAGTTCCAGAACTGGGACTTCATGGAAAGCACCCGGGTGTACTCCCGGGCCACGCAAACACACATGGGGATATTTTGCACAGGGATTTTCCTGGAAACAGAACCCACTTTTTTTTTTGTTATGAGCCTGGGACTGAGCCAAAATCACTTTACACAGAGAGCTTCTTTTAATAGCTTCTTTTTAACGTGTTTTTTTTTCATTCCTTCAGCTGAGCTGGTGCCTTAAAAAGTTTAACAAGCCTTGGAGGCCACGAAAACCTGGGAGAAGCTCCTGCAGGACTTGAGGAAAGCCAAGCAACAGGCAAAGGCACTAAAGCAGTGCCCTGGCAGATGAAATGCAGCACTGGCCAACACAGAACCAGTCCAAAACAATTTCTGACAGCGGTCGCTGCACGGACCGAGCTTCAAGGTTTAAACAGACTCAGGAGCAGTTGTCCTGCGCTTCTATAAGCACGGTGCTGATTTAAAAATCAGCATTTACTTCCTCTTTTAAAACTTACTTGGGAAGTTATTTTCCTCCTCACTATTTATGTATTTTAAAGCATTAATTAATAGTTCCCACTGTAATGGCTTCTTTCTTTATGCACCTATAAAAAAAGCTGCATTCTGCAGCTGCCTTCTCCTACTTTTTGAGCTGTCCCTGGGACAGAGCTGGGAGAGGAAGGACTCCACCCATCATGAGGTGTTGGTGCCTTTCTCTATCACATTACATCCAAGGCCAGAGGGCCTTGGCAAGGCAATGCCAAGGCTTGGCAATGAATTGAAGGAGTTCCTCAAAAGTACATCAAACTCCTTATTTATCATTCTTTTCCCCTATCTTTAAGGTCCCTTCCAACCCAAACCATTCTATGATTCTACGAAAAGGGTTGTCGCAGAGCTGTTCTCAACTGATAAGACAGAAACAGCCTTCTCGCCCCAGTGCAGCATCGTTAGGGCGTCCCCTGGAAGACTTCTGGTTCACCCTTGGCCCAAAGCAAGGGTCTCCAAGGATGTACAGTAGATGCTTGTCTACTTCATGACTGCTAAGAATGGATCCACAGCACTGACAGGTCCCTGGTACTTCACCAGCCTTTTCTTTACAGATATATTTACTGCCCCGAGGATCTGCTCTCAATAGGAAAACCCATCACCGGACCCTACGAACTCCTCAACAAGCTGAGTCAGGCAACGCTTTCTCTCTGCTGGACTTCATCCTGGTCTTGACATGCAAGGCTTGGACCCTTCTGTTGGACTCAGACTCCAAGTCCTCATCCACACCTGAACACAGGAGCTTACTGCTCTCCTTGAGCACCAAGGATCATGAAAACCCAGACAAATTCTGGAGGAAATTAAATGCAAGCATCTGTTTTTGCAAGACAGGATCACCTTTGTTGAACTGCCACCAAAGCTTTTCCGATAAGTCATTAACTGTGATGGCCAAAACATGGTTCCACCTCACTCCTCTCCTGCCTCTTCAAGGGCAGGATGGCAGCACTTGAGTTGTTGCAGCGCTGATTGTCCTATTGTTCCAGAAAGTGGTTCCTCTCCAGCAAATTGAACACTGAGAGCCATCAGAGAGCAACCCGGCCAAAGGGACCAGTGCCTGTTTCTGGGATTATTAGAGGGAAGCAAGAAAGAAGCCTCTTGAAGAGTCTTCGTGGCACTTAACGTGACAGCTGGAAATAATGGACAGGACAAAACAGAGCCAAGATGATTTAAATTAGGCAACTCCCGGAAAGTGGTGTTCACTTAGGCTTCCAGAGGAGAATTGCTATTTCTTAGAAACATTAACACTCACGACATCTATGTGCACTCCCACTCTGCAGCATACGTACACACACACACACACACATCCCTTTTTAGGTGCTCTACATAGCATTTGTTCAGTTTGCCAGTGGACACTGCATCCCTTCCATTAGGAGATGGAAAAGGTGTAAATGAGCAACATCAGCTGCAGATCATCAATCCTCAAACAAAAACAGCCTTTAATTTCTATCCGCCGCCAAAAGTTCAGGGACCTGTAGGTAGAGATTTAAATACACACGTTCCAGAAATCATTCATTACGTAGCTCCTCCAAAGTCAGCCAGAGGAGAGGGGCCTCACTTCTACTCAAGGCATTTGACCCAGACAGAATGAGAAAGGCTCTGAAGAAACATCAGTGCCATCTCCTGACAGTCCCAGCCTCACGGGACCAGTGTGGGGCTCATTTTAAGTAACTGGCATCTCCCATCTATACCCATCATCGTGCTCCTGCCTTGGGGAGCCCAGCAACAATGCCTGGCAGCATCCTTCATGATTCACCCCTCTTCTGGTGTTATGTCTTCTGCCAGAGGAGGCCCATAATGAAGTCACTCTAAGTGAGTCCTGGTACCAGGGGAGCCCCAGGCACCCTCTTTTGGTTCCCTGCACATGTGGGTACAGCTTCCCAGCTCAACCAAGCCACTTCCCAGTGCCCTGGGCCACCTGAGATGGTGGGCTGGCTTCTCCCATCCAACACTTTCCTGTCCAGGAAACGTAGCTACCACCAGCACAACTGGATCAATGCCACCAATGAATGGAAGCACTGCTTTGAGAGCTCCTTCTTCTTGTTGTGGCTGTCCTACCAAAGCAGCTCCTAAGTAGTTTCGGTGGTGGCTCCTATAATTTGTTGCTATCTCCACAGTTACTGCCCAAAGCATCCCTATTTGCTGCCAGGACCCCAACAAGTCCATGATGACAACAGTGGCTTACTGTGCTCTGCTGCAGCCATGAAATGGCCAGTCTCAAGCAGACACAGCCAGATAGTACTAGTAGGAAACATGTTAGTGGTTCTTCCTCCTCCCACATGCCAGGACCTGCCCACGTCTCATCGTCATAATCCTCATTTCGTTCAGGCACTGAGAAACCCTACCTGAGGCATCTCCTGGACCAGAGTACGTCCTCACCCTGATGGTGGCTTGTCACTCCCATCCTACTGAAAACAAGACCTTTGTGACATGATTCTCCCTCTGGGAGCATGACAAGGAATCACCCCAGAGTCCCAAGTGATTACTCCTGCTTGGTTTGTCCCCTTGAAGTGCAATTCCTTTCCCTCTCCCCCTCTCTTTCAGAAGGCAGCAAAGCCCGAGCCGTTCTCAGCCTGGCCAGGGAAGCAGGAGAGGGGTGGAGAGTGCGGCACGTTGCACTGGGTGAATGAGCAAGCTGTCTGGTTTCCATAGATTTGCTTACGCCGTGGCAGCAATCTGTCTTTCCAGACACAGTGCTTTGCTTTTATGACCCGAAACACCGCGCAAAGCAGCTCCTGAGCACCGGGGGATGCAGCCCAGCAAATCCTGCCCTCATTACCGCGACAAATAAAAGCTTGCTTAAAATGGTTTCCCATGCACAGAGGTCTCTGCAAGTACCTTTGCAATGATGGGTGCTTTGTACCTTCCCTGGGTGCTTCATACCTTCCTTGCACTCTTGTGTGAGTAGGTAAGAAAGCTGCTGTACCGTGTGACCACCCAAAGCCCCCGAGACACCACAACAGCAGATGGAGGGGGTGATGGTGGGACCGATCCTGGCAACAAACACCATCCTTGAAGAGAGGAGCCTTTAAAACAGCTCCCAGGAGTCACAAATCACAGATTGATATAGGGTTGGAAAGGATCTATAATCTATAGAGGTCATCTAGTCCAAGCCCCCTGCCAGAACAGGGTCACCCAGAGCGGGTTGGAGAGGAACTTGTACCGGCAGGTTTTGAATGCCTCCAGAGAAGGAGACTCCACTACCTCTCTGGTCAGTCTCTTCCAAGGCTCTGGCACCCTCTAGGGAAAGAAGTTTCTCTTCATGTTGAGATGGAACTTCCTATGTTTGAGTTTATGCCAGTTACCTCTTGTACTGTCACTGGGCACCACAGATAAAGTTCATGGGTGAAGTCAGAGGTGGGAATGTTGGTCTGGATTTGTGCAGCAACTGGCACACAGGGACCTGATGTAGGTGTCCCCAGGTCCTGCTGCAGCACTGCTTTTTTGTAATGGCTGTGACAGAGGTGGAGGAGGAGGAGAAGAGAGAAGAACAGTGAAGGAGGGGAGTGAAGGAAGAAAAGGAAGGAAAAGAAGGAGAGTAAGGAAGGAAGGAGGAGGAGAAGGAAGAAAGAAGAGGAGGAGAAACAAATAAGAGGTTTCTGAATTCATCATTAATATATTTAATGGAAGTGGGGCAATGCCTGGATGCATTCGGCATGGATTGAGGCCACCATAATGTTTTCTCCCTAGGCAGTCAGTAAAGCAGCTCACCTCCTGTCCTCTGTTCTGGCATGGAGAAGACCCTGGAGAACAGCCGCATGGGTGTGTTATGTGGGAGAGATGCTACAGAAATGCTGACCAGCCACTCTAACAGCATGGAAGGCAAAACCCAACCTGCCCCCAGGGACCTGATGTTCTCTTATAATCCTGTATGTAAAGAAGGTGAGTCAGGAAAATCAGAAAGGAAAGCATAGGTGATGTGAAAGTGGGACAAGACAACATCTGTTTTGGAGCCTCACAGCTGGAAGGCTGATAGCCTGCCTTTGCTGGGGCTGCAAGGGACACTGTGGTCCAGAGAGGGCTTGTAGGAGAGGAGAAAGCTGCCTGCTGAGCTTTGTGTTCTGGGATTCAACCAGCACATGCATACACCATAGCTGAGGTAGAGGACCAGGGATCTCACCCCACTCCCACCCTTAGCCATGAGCTTCAGTGTGACCTCACATCTGGCAACATCTGTTTAGGGCATTCCCTAAATGCTGCACAAGACCACCACAGGTCAAGATGTGGGAATGAACCACCTCTGCAAGGTAATCTGTGGGGTGGGAGGGCAGTGGGATGTGGGAGTGAACAGAGCACCAGTAGAATGGGCAGATGTCCCTTCATGATGATCCTCTGCTCCTTACTCAAAATCAGCCAGAAAACACCTACTGGAGTTTCTCGATGCATGGGAGCCTGAAGAGAGTTCTCTGCCAGACCACCTCAGATAACTGTGCAAGAAAGGGAGACAGGGGAATATGCATGGCAATATTTGGGATTTTATCATCTTCCTGAAAAGCCAACATAGAGGGAGTGCAAAGTACTGTTCTTCATTGCAGCTGGCAAGAAAAAACCCTGTAAAGTATCAAATGCTGAATATGCTCATGATACTGTAGGTGGGAAAATTCTTACAGATAATCTAATCCTAATCTAATCTAACCCAATCCAATCCAGTCCAGTCCAATCCAACCCATACTCTCAAAGTATTTACAATATCACAGTGATTTACCATGATTTCAGAGTGGTATTTCAAAGCTGATGTTCCTGAAGGTTAAGATTGAAAGGTGAGTAAATTCTCAGCTGAACTTGCTCTTTGCTGAAAAGACAGGAAAGAAAAAAAAAAAAAAGGAAGAAAAAAAGAAAATAAGAACAAAAGAAGTTAAAAGAAAATGTGGGGGGGGGGGGAAAAGGAGGATGAAGGAAGATGAAGGAAGAAATAAAAGGAAGAAAAGGAAAAAAAAAGAAATAAAAGGAAGAAAAGGAAGAAAAGGAAAAGGAAAAAGAAATGGAAAAAAGAAGACAATGTAAAAATAAAGAGAGAAAGAAGGAAAAAAAGAAGAAAAATTAAAGAGAGGGGAAAGAAAAAAGTGGGGGAGGAAAACAGGGAAAAAAGAAAAAGTGTGGAAAAAAAAGGAAAAAAAAAAAAGGAAAAGAGAAAGCCAGCGAGCAAGGAAATCTAGAGAATGGATAGTTTCCAGACACTAAATGAACAACCTCATGTCATTTTTTAAAAAAATCTGAGTCCTTCCTAATAAGATGCCGAACAGTCTGTGAATTATACAGCCATAAAACTTCTACTTGCTTGTGACATTTGCTGGTTGGAATAAATCAGGGCTCAGAAAAGAGGAGACGCTTCAGAGTTCAATGGGTATTATCCTAACTCTAACCATATTAGCGGTGGTCTGAAAGCAGGACATTGTCAGCCAGACAGACGGACGATGTTCATAACCAATGGTAATTTGTAGGACGCGTGATTTGCTACTACCAAAATAGTACAGCATGTGGGGTTTTTTTTGCCCTTTTTAGTCTACTGTTGTGCTGTTTCTTTTGGCTTGTTGGAACGAAATCCGCTCTGCACAAGCAGAGCAAGAGCTCAGACCTTCAGCAGCTCATATAAAACAGGTGGCCAGGCACCAGGGGAAACGCAGCTTTTTTGAAAAAGCTAATAAAATAAACAGATGATTATAGAAAATGAAGATGAAATCGGCCTCCCTTGCAAAAACAGAAAGTTGGGGACTAAGTTTAGACTGAGCAAACGCTGATTGAAAACACACCCTGCCATCACACCTCACTGAGTTTTCTCAACTCCACAGAGTTTTCACCTAAAAAAAAAACAATACTTAGGAAAAATAGAGTCATCCGCTCTGGGCTGATCATCCTGGATGCAAAAGACCAGCTGCCCCTGGCTTACCTGGGCTGTTGGCTTAACACCAACCAGGCTGGGGGCTCCTGGAAGTCAGGTTAAGATAAACTTGCCGTCTGAAGTCTTCGTCCCTGCCGTCATCATCTCCCCACCAGATGGGAGCACGCAGCACTTACGTGAAAGTGGAAATTTGGATCTGGTTAAGTCCCCAGTCCTTTAATTTTCCATGGGGAAAATGTTAGGAGGTATCTCTCCTGCATGCTCCAAGGCCGCTCGCTTAAACCTTTGGTTATTTCATGTCAGAGATTCACCAAAAAAAAAAAAAATGGAAGGAGAAAAAATAAAGCCAAAACCCACCCCAGAAAATAAATGCCTGTATCCCTAACAAAGTGGCAGGGTGGAGCCAGCACACCCTTATATTTAGCCGCAGGCAAAGCCTTAAAGTTGTAGCACATTTATTTTCCATGAATCACGTCAAAGCTACAAGATTACAAAAGCGACCCTCACCTCTTGCTATTTGCCCCGCTCTCTCTCTCTCAAGGGGCACACTGGGATTGTTGTTGTCAACGTTTTATTTTTATTTTCTGAGGTGAGGAGTTCTCAGATGGATTAAAGACAAGCCCAGCTGAAGTTTTACCTGTTAGAATAAGTGAAGTTTCCCACAACCCATGCATTATCAATTTAAATTTTTTACAGTGGAAAAAAAGTAGTTATCAGACTTAAATCAGACCTCACAATATTTAGAAAATGCCTAAAGGCTGATTGCTGGTCTCAAGCAATTTCTCCTATTTCTACCTGCCTCAGCAGAGCAAGCGTGGGCAAAAGCCAAGGTCAAAGCCCATCTGCAGAGGGCACGATCTGCTGGGATGTCCAACACAAACAGACATGGAGCAGAAGGGAAAACGGGAGCTATGGAGGGGGGATGGGACTTCCCTCCCATCCCTCCCAAGGCTGCATCCAGCCCTGACCACCCCACAACCTCCCTCTTGGCCTTTCAATTCACTTTCACTTTCATGCAATGCCAAGGACCCGGTGTCATGGCAGATGCTGGGCACTGAATTGCAGTCTCCTTTGCCAAAGCACGGGGACAAGCAAAAGGCTCGGCCAGCCCCTAAAAATTGTCATCTGTATTTTGCCACTGGCACAGCTGTACCCGTCATGGCAGGGTCTGGAGCCAGGGTTATCTGCAGGGACATTGTGGGGGAAAGGGAAGTAAGTCCATCACACCACAGCAGAAGCTGCCGCTGACCTTCCAGAGATCCCTACACAAACTTTGGGGAATAATCTTAAAGGATTGAATGTGAGATTTCATCTTTCTCCATCTTTTCGCTTTGACTTTCCAGCAAAACTGAGCACAGAAGAGTGCCTCAAAACCCTCAAGAGGAGAAATCAATTGTTTGCTTGCTGAGCAATTAGCCACAGAAATTGTTTGGTTAGTCATCCACTCTTTTTCTCTTTATCCCATCAAAACAGTTGTTCTCTCAGCAGTCATAGCACCTGAGAGCAGGACAATCCACAACCCCAGCCATGAGGATCCACTTGCTCCAAATGGCAACCACCACTGGGTCAACTCGGCCTTAGACAATAAAACATGAAAGTATCAACCAAGCTCACGCTCTCCCTGTCTCCATCTACTCCCTTTCACTGATCCTTCAGCAATATTGACCCCAAAGTCTACTTTTTTCATGCACTTTAAGAAAATATTGAAAATATTTCTTCTCGTGCTCTCCATGGGTAGGGATCGCTGTCCTTCCCACACCTCTCACCAAGGGACAGGGAAGTCCCCTGCAGAAAGGCAACATGCTGCTGTGACTCCTCCCCTGCCTGTAAGAATCATTTCCTGCATCAGATCAGCAGATAGGAGTGAAAAGCCATTTTTTACTTTCCACACTAAGTTTTCAAGCTGATTAGCAATCTGGGAAATCCTCTTGTCCTGTGCAGGGCCGTGTAACAGGACCTGATATTTAGCCTGTGGTAAAGAAGGAGCGTCATCATGGGCTTCAGCCCAGAGGATCAGCCTTTGGAATGATGCCCCATGTCTTCCCCTAACCTTTCCCCTCCAAAAGTGCTCCAGAACTGTTTGCAGGAGCTCCTTGGAACAAGGTGGAAGATCACAGAATCACAGAATGGTTTGGAAGGAATCTTAAATATCATCTAGTCTATCCTCCCACAGGTAGGGACACTTTCCACTAGACCAAGTTGCTCAAAGCCGCATCCAACCTGGCCTTGAACATCTCCAGGGATGGGGTATCCACAACTTCTCTGGGCAACCTGTAATGATGAGCAGGTTCGACTTTAGTGTAAGGTGGCACCATGTCACAATGACAGCCAAGATGTGGCATGTTAGATTGCCACACTAGATGTGATTAGAAGTCAGTAATCAACTAATGATGCACACAGCCTCTTACATTGACACAACACAGGCTTTTTTTTTTTCTCATGGTGTTCTTCCAGAGCAGTTTTTCTTGCTGCAGAGGCCAGCTCTGGAGGGACATCATGAGAAAAAAAACCCGTATTGTGTCAATGTACAGGCATTTGGAGAGGACCCAACAGCAGATCTCTTGACTGAAAGAGATATTTTTGTTTGTTTGTTTTCAACTGTTGCTTGCCAGTGCAGGACCTCACGTTGGGCAGTTGTCCTAGCATACAATTTACATGCCAGATGCTCTTTCGTCTTGCTAATTGTTGAAACAAAGTGGATGTTGAATGAGGTCCTTTGAGGTTGGCAGGGGCTTCACATACGGCCAGCATTGAGCTAATTCTGCTTCCTCTGAATGGAATAGCAAATGCACATTGGCAAAATGCTCTTTGCTATTTATTTTTTAAGTAACACAAAAACGAAAGCACTAGAACAATGATGAATGCCCTCAGAAACCCCTTCCTCTGTTCAAGTCAAACCCCTTGCTGGCCTCCAGCTTGCAGAAAGACCAGCTGAACACCAGAGATGGGCACACCATCTCACGAGGTCCAGCGGCAGCTTTATTCAGGCTCAGATGGTCACTAATTAGCAGCCAGCCCTTCTTTCTCCTAATTAGCAGCCAGCCCTTCTTTCTCCTAGTCCATGTGTCCTGTGCTTTTCAGCAGAAATAAGAGGAGGTGACAAGCAAGCTCACATCAACCGGGAGTTTAAAAAGCTGAGCAGGAGGCTGGAAATAGGTCTAAGTGATGGGCTTCAGAGCCTTAGTAGGTGTTTGCCTGAGCTTCACGAACCTGAGGACCACAAGGGACCACCTGAAAGACTGAGTCTCATTGCAGAACATTGTGTAAGGGATGGGTAATCTACACACGACCGCAACACATCTGCACCATGAGAAGAAACACCTTCTGTAAGATATGTCTAACCCCATATCTTGTTTTTAACTGTGGCTGAAGTGGGATATGCAGAAGAAATGTACAGAAACATAGGAACATACGGAGATGCTTCCTTTCCACTCAACCCACCACTTGCTGACCATCCATCCACCTGTGAGAGCTTCCCAGGTGGGAAGCTGCATCAGAATCCTACAGCCAGCAGCCCTCACTGAGCCCTGAATCCATCTAATTGCTTTTTCAAACCTCTTTTATACCTTTGGCTTCCAAAATACTTGGTGCCAACAAGCTCCCCAATTTAATTATGCACCATGTGAAAAACTATTCCCTTTTGTTTGCTTTAAACCCACTGCCAAATAACTTCATTTTGCAGTCATTCATTTCTGGGTTAGAAAAGAGGCAATGGATAAACCGCTCCCCTTCTCCATCACACCAGTCATTGTATAATATTTCTGCCTATATGAAATCTCTGAGGACATGTTTTTATAACACCAAGGGACCTCATCCATTACACCACTCTTCCTATGGAGTCTTCCCACCTCTTCTGCTTCTGCATTGGAGTGGACATTGGCCAAGATGTTCTTGCACCATGAAGTCCAGCCATGTGTGTCATGCTCTCCTTTTCTTCTCAGCCTTCACCCTAACTTCTAACATTCAATCCTTCATTCCTTCCAATGAGAAATTCAAGCCAGAACCCAAAAACTTCCATCCAGACACTCCTGAGCTTTGGGGCACTGGACACCTGTCTCTAACCTTTGCTGCTTGCACCCATCATCCCTACACACCGGATGGCTACAGTGAAAAAAAAAAAAATAATTATAGTCATTCTTTTCCACATCCAAGCCACAACAAAGCTGTAACATCACTGCATCTGCAGCAGGTCCCAAAATAGATGGTGGACCATGGGGGTGGGAGAAGAGCACAGAGAGGAGCATCAAAGAGAGCAAGACCTTGGGCAGACCAGAGGTAGGTTTTGCTGACATAAGTCACCCAGAGTTGCCCCATCCCTGGAAATATTCCAGGCCAGGTTGGAGGGGGCTCTGAGCAAACTGGTCTAGTTGAAGATGTCCTTGTTCATGGTTGGGGGGGTGGACTAGATGGACTTTAAATGTCTCTTCCCACCCAAACTCTGCTGTGGTTCTATGAGTGTGCACGTTCCCGTGCACACACATGCTGGCTGTTCTCCTAACTGGGACATTGCAGTGTGGCACAGGGCAGGGCAGTATTTACAGCTTCCTCCATCCCCCTTGATATTTATGTTGCAGCCACTCAGATTCATTTTTTGCTGACTGCTTTGGCTCACCCTCCCTCTGCAGAATTTCATTAATGCTGCTTTGCTGGTTGTGGGTACAAAACAACCTCTTATTTTTATTTTATGCCTCCCCTCTCTCCCTTCGGCTTCAAAACACTTTCAAGGATCTCCTCCTGGTGTCTACATATAACATCCTTCAGTGTTACTCAGGCTGAGACAACTCTCTGGGGCTGCTCCTAAGTGTTGAGCCCCCAATCCCAAACCATCGCTGTCAGAGCACGCTGAGCACAAAGGACCTAATTGCTGAAGATCAGCAGCCCAGCCTAAGACCAGAAGGCATCTCACCATCACTACTGTGGAGCAAACCTCTCCCAGGGAAGATGTAGCCCTTAAAGGTAGCAGGGTGAGGAGTCAGAGCTCTGATCTCAGCACCGGGTGACCCAAAACAGACCTTTGAGTGCCGCAGCCACCTTGGGGAAGAGTCAGTTATCTAGGAAAGCCAAGGGTGGACCTCTACGTCCCCCTTATCGAGCCAGCACTGGGTAGATGATTTTTCCCAGCCCAGGAGCTTCAGGAGGATGTCTAAATGTTTCAAAGCCACCAGCAAGAGTGGCCACCAGTGGCCACCAAGATCCAGCTGCCTCCTCTCCCCTCCACAACCCACTGTCAGCAGACGCAGGCACCAAGAAGTTTTCTAAAAAGGATCTTGGAAAGAATAATGTGCTCAACTCTTATTTACCTGGGTGGGAGTCAGGCACTTCACGCCATCAGTCCTCTCAGAAATTCCAGCTTTACTGCTACAATGAAAAGGAAATATTTTTCTACGCAGGGGTTATAAGATGTGGCTGTGGCGGCATGCGTGGGTGCGCGCTCACACATTATCTAAAAGCCCAGATCTGCGAAGATGCACATAAATCACTCAACTCCCCTGAAAAGAGCAAGAGTGGCCAAAAAATGACCCGAGCATCAAGATCAGATTCACCCCGACAACACCAACGTGTGCTAGGGAGGTGTAAAAGAGGGAGAAAGAAAAAGAGAGGATGCACAGCATTTTTATTCCACCTCACGACCAGTTTGTTTCTGCATCAAGTACGTATTTCTGTGTTGATACAACACCTAGTAAACTCTAAACTCTACTTAACTCCTCATCCATGTGATGGAAGGTGCTGGAGGAACCCTGGAGTTTCCCACACCCGGCTTGGTGTCCCCCTCTCTCCTCTCCCCTCAGGGCAGCAGCAGGGACCCGAGCAGTCACCCCAACAATCGCAATGCCCTTCCCACCCCTTTCTCCTTTCTTTGCTTCTTTCCCACCTTCCTTTTGTCTTTAAAAAAGACAAAAGATCAGTTTGCTGATCTCTGAGCAAGGAAGCAAGGCTGCTTGTGGTGATGAAGGGTTCATAGAATCATAGAACCGTTTGGGTTGGAAGGGACTTNGTTCTTCCTGAGAGGTAAGGAGGATGCAGAAAGGAGGTGACACCCTTGCTGAGGCTTTGTCGAGAGACTTGCAGGATGCCCATCCTCACCTCCCACAACTGGGCTGCAGGAAAAGGCGTCTCTGCCTCCCCCTTACTGCTCTGTTGCTGGATGTGTCCAGAGAAGGCACCAGGAAGTCATTTCAGGGAGGAAATCACCAGTGCTGATGCACTCTGCATCACTGCCCCACTTCCACCGCAGCATTGGAGACCTCTGGGCTTGGTCCATGTCTCTGCCAGCAGCGAGCCGAAATGGATTTCCAAGCACACAGGCATACGGATGTCCCTTCCACCTCGTTATCAGTTCTGGACAGGCTCCGTACCAGCTGTGGGGGACAGCCCAGCCCTGAGTTGTACACTGTGACAATTGCCACCAGCAAACGGCACCTCATTTGTCACAAAATCCCGCGATATAAAGCAAGTGTGTGAAAAAAAAAGTGCGTGCATCCTCCACACACTCTTTATGCAGGAACAATTAAGCTTAGCTCAACTTTTCCATTAACCCGAGCAGCACTTAGTCATGTCTAATGAACTAACGAGTTGTTGGGCTTGTTTTGGTTTGGGATTTGGGGTTTTTTGTTTTGTTTGTTTTGGTTTTTTTTTTAATCTGATTCAAGACTCACGTCTGCCACGCTCAGACACATGCAAAAGGTTCAATCCCTGGGTGCTGCACAGTCAAACATCAGTCTGGCTGCCTCTTGTCCCTGCTCTGCAGAAGCTGAATGACTCTATAAGAAGCCAGACAGCTCAGAATTAGGTCCTAAGATTTATCCTAGGAGCGTCTGGCTGGTACAGAGACTGCAGGCACCCCTAGGACTCATTTGTTAAAAGCATCCACCCTGAAATTCTCTGCAACCACGTCAGGCAGCTCTGCCACCACCAGATTCCACCACAGTCTTATACCAGTGCAGGTGTTTCCTCACTCAGGTCATTGGTAGGGTCTCTAGCAAATCATTTACCCTCAAGAAACCTAGGAGTTTCAAATCCATTTTAGCCCTCCATCAAATCTGAACCTCAGCCACCATTTCATTCAGGAATTACTGAAGGGAGAACATGTGGTCATAGAATGTAAGGTCTGAGATTTGTTTCCTTAAAAGCCAGGCTAAAACATGGTACGTGCCATCAGGAATTCAATCAATCAATTGACCAGGCAACCAACGCAAAGACAGATAAGCATGATGCTAACAGACTTAATCCACTCCCTTTGATGCTCCAGCCACTGAAATAACCATCAGAAAGAAGTTAGTCCAGACCAACCGAGACAAAACCAGCAAGCTCAGCTCCCCAGAATGTTCAGTAAGAGGCAGGAGAGTTATGAATCATCGACTGGGTTGGGTTGGAAGGAAACTTAAAGACCATACAGTTTCAATGCCCCTGCCATGGGCAGGGACACCTCCCACCAGAACAGGTTCCTCCAAGCCCCATCCAACCTGGTCTTGAAACCCTCCAGGGATGGGGCCCGCTTCTGTGGCCAACCTGAGCCAGGGTCTCACCACCCTCACAGCAAAGAAGTTCTTCCCCACATCTCATCTCAATCTCCCCTCTTTCAGTTTAAAACCATTTTTAATGGTTTAAAACCATTACCCATTTCTTTTGCTATCTCAGGCTACCTGCAGACTCGGGGAATGAGCTGCTGCACTCATATCCACAGAGACAATTTTGCAGTTGCAGTGGTTGGGGATTCATTTGGCGCTTTGCTTTATAAAGAAGCAAAGTTAATAAAATACGTGAGAGTCTCTGCATCTGCATTTTTCATTATGTCACCTGCCCAGGGCATCAGCTCCACACTTGTTTCAAAGGGAGGCATGATGATAGGAAGTTGTAAAGTCTTCATGAAAACGAGCCATATCATCAAGCAAGAGCCAGTAAGTGACACCACTACAAGAAAAGCTGCAATGTGAGTTTGACACTTGACCATCCCCAGTAGAAACCCTGTCCTGAGAGCTGATACCAGTCCTGAGCTAGCTCCATCCCAACACCCTGCCCAGTAAGCATCACAAAGCATGAGCTACCAAGGACAAACCCGATTTTCAAAGAATTTCTTCCCTCAAGTGTTGAACCTAATGCCCACAAGAATGCTTTACGGTAGCAGGCACTGGAAGTTGCCTTAGAAAGGCTCATTCATGGAATCATGTAATGGTTTGGGTTGGAAGGGACTTTAAAGAACATCCAGTTCCAACCTCCTACTATGGGCAGGGACACCTCCCACCAGACCAGGTTGCTCCAAGCCCTGCCCAACCTGGTCTTGAACCCTTCCAGGGATGGGGCAGCCACAGCTTCTCTGGGCAACCTGGGCCAGGGTCTCACCACCCTCACACCAAAGAAGTTCTTCCCCACATCTCATCTCCCCTCTTTCAGTGTCAAACCCTTCCCCCTCGTCCTATGGCTCCCCTCATGATCAAGAGTCCCTCCCCATCTTTCCTGGATCCCCTTTAGGGACTGGAAGGGGCTCTAAGGTCTCCCCTGAGCCTTCTCTTCTCCAGGCTGAACACCCCAACTCTCAGCCTGTCTTCAGAGGGGCTCCAGCCCCCATAGCATCTTCATGGCCTACTCTGGTCCTGCTCCAAGAGTCCATGTCTTTCCAGGTCATTCTCCAGTAGCAAAGCAGAATCCAGCCCTTCATTAATGACCTGCCACTTTATTGGAGACACCAGGGATATAAACAGAATAGCTCAAGAAAAAATGGCTAAAAAGAGACGACCATCATGTGATGCACCGCACAATCTGACCCAACCCAGCATCTAGAGAAAACAGACAGAATTTCACCTCCTTCCCCTGCCTTACACCGATTTTACCCTGCTCTGATCCTCTCCCCCTCCGTCTCTCTCCAGTCTTCACTGTGCGGTGGCTGTAATTACGGCTCTCCTGGCTGCCGTGCAGCCACACCACCTCCAGGTACTTAACTTCTTTTAATCTTGCTTCATGTTTCAGTCCCGGCAGCCCACTCGTAACGTCTGGTACTCTTCTTCCATCACCCTCCGATTCATCAATAGCCATGTCAGTCTTTGACCTCCAATTTTCTAACTGCTCAGCTAAACCACTCTGCCACTGGCCCCGTTCCTGCCTTTGTTAAAAACGAGGGGGGAGCCTCATTTGCTTTCTTATTTGATCATCACTTCACTTCTGTGGTGTGCACTCTGCTTCCCCGTCTCACAAACCCATCAACCGGCCCTGTTCAAGACTGGCGCTGGGGCTGTTTTTACCTTTAATGAGAGGAAATTATAGTTAATGCTTAATTTTAATTTTTTTTTTCTCCCTCCTTTAATTTACCTTTTTTTTTTAATGGCTTTCCCAGAAAAAGCAGCTTCAGCAGAGCGCTGCCACCTGAATGCTAATGAACGTCGAAGGGACCCGGCGTGTCTGCCTCCCTGCCAGACATCAAATTGATTTTCAAATTGCTTTGATGACATAAGGTGGTTGCACAGTTTGGACCCGTGTGATTACCTGAGTGTTTATCTCGGTGGGTTTTTCCACTTGTCTGCTTTAAAATAACCCAGCCTGCTGGACTGGACCTTCGCCATGGAGGTTGTGGTCCCCCAGGCTGTTGCCAGCCCACTGAGCCCGGTCTGATTTTGGATAATTTGGGTATTGCTCCTGCCAGAGTCCCAGCAAAACAGAGTGTGGAGGTCAGTTTGCAGCTGAACCTCAACTACATCTTTAGCCCTTTTGTCAAGAGGTGGGACTCTTGACAAAAAAAAAATCCACCAAGGTGGGAGATGTCCCATCCCTGGGAACATTCAAGGATAGGTTGGACAGGGCTCTGAGCAATCTGATCTAGTTGAATATGTCCAGAGGAATTGGACTGTATGGCCTCTAAAGGTCCTTTCCAGCCTAAACATGGGTGGTTCCGTGCTAGGAAAGGGTCTTGGGTGCCTAATGAAATTACAAAATAAATTTATCTTGGGAGCCAGGACAGCATCTGACATACTGGCTTATCTTCTCTCCTTGGCCAAAAGCATGAGGATGAAGTAAGGAAGGGCAATCAAGGAGCTAGAGAATGTGCTGACAAGCCAGAAGGTCCCCACAGAAAAATATCAGTGCTCAGGCACACTCGTCCCTCCTTCCACAACACTCGTCTTCTTGAGTGGATGCCGGATGGGAAGGAGGTGCAGCTGACAGAAAGGAAAGGTGATTTAGTGATGGCTGAGACCTCTCCTCCATGAGCAAAGGCCCAAGCTGAGGAGGAAGGAGAATTCAACCTGCCAAAGGGAAATCTGAGCACCGTGTTGGGCCAGGTGCCAGTTTTAGACCCACGGGAAAGGGCAGCAAAGCAAGGTGGCAAAAAATATGACCCTGCCCTATTTGTAGGATAGGTGGACACCCAGTACTTCATCAAGCCTAGTGAGCAACAAAGACCAGGTCAACAACTTTGCCGTGGCCAGAGGGATGCGAGATGGTCTCTGTGCTGGCTGCCATTAAGGACTCAACAAAAATAAAGGTATAAACTGTTTCGGGTTGAACTCAGCCTCCAAATCAACACAGATCAGAGATGGGATAAAGGGGAGTGAGGGGAAACGCGAACCACTCACATTAACCTGTGGGTAACATCAGCAGTGGCCCCAAAGATAGTATTTCTTCCATTCCCACGCACGGCTGTATCTCGGTACAGGCAACAGCTGGAATGCGAGAGGCTGGAGTGCAATTTATGGAGTGCTTTGTGACCCCGAGGGATGAGGGGAACAGCAGGGTAGTATTTATTATTGCTATTCGACATTAAAAGGAGCGCGGCTCGTCGGTGGTTTACATTTCTGGGGCATCTTTCATCTCGAAAGATAACAGAAGCATCCCACAAACAAGCAGTGGGGAAGGAGGTGGAGGGGAGGTGGTGGTGGGCAAGCTAAAGCCTCACCACTCGCTCTAACTGGGTTGATACAGAGAGATATATAGGGGAGATATATTAGGGACCAGAGAAATTCAAATCACCTCCTCTGAGCGCAGCCATTTCCCGTATCAGAAAACACCCTTCTCCCCGGACCTCTGAAGCCCTGCCATGCCCACGTGAAGAAATAATCAGCATTTAGCAGCATTTCCCCTCTCTACTTCACAACGCCATGCAGGCACTCCCCATTTGCGCTATATAAAGAAAAAATAAAATCAAATAAAATCACAGGCACCCTAAATAGACTCAAGGTGGGGTTTTGCTCAGCCAGGCCAGCCAGCACTCCTTCAGCACATGTACTGCTAGGCTTAGATGAGGATAACCAAGACACAGGTTGCACGGGAAAGCTCTGACTATCCTGACAACACCGACTCGGTGCCCACGCTGGTGGATGTTAGATCCCAGCATCCACAAGGGCTTCACAGCTCCTCCCAGGATGGTATTTGTGGAGCTATTACCAGCAGGGTGAGGGAGGTGATTCTACCCTTCTGCTACACTCCCTCTGAGGAGACACCTCCCCGCACCATCCAAGTGTTGCCTCCATCTCTGGGGCCACCAATAGCAGAAGGACATGGACCTGTTGGAGTGGGGCCAGAGGAGGCCGTGTCAATGTTGGGAGGGCTGGAGCCCCTCTGCTGTGAGGACAGGCTGAGAGAGTTGTGGGGGTTCAGCCTGGAGAAGAGAAGGCTCCGGGGAGACCTTAGAGCCCCCTTGCAGTCACTAAAGGGGCTCCAGAAAAGCTGGGGAGGGTCTCTGTAGTAAGGCCTGTTAAGATAGGACATGGGGTAATGGTTTTAAACTAAAAGAAGGGAGATTCAGACTAGCTAAAAGGAAGAAATTCTTTGCTCTGAGGGTGGTGAGACACTGGCCCAGGTTGCCCAGAGAGGTGGGAGATGCCCCATCCCTGGAAATATTTCAGGTCAGGCCAGATGGAGCCCCTGAGCAACCTGATCTAGTTGAAGACGTCCCTGCTCATGGCAGAGTGATTGGACTAGATGGACTTTAAAGATCCCTTCCAACCCAAACCATTTGATGATTGCATCTGTTGCCCATGGTCCAAAGTGGACACATCTCCATCAGCAATGACGTGCAAACCCCGGTCCAGCCCGTACTTGCACAAAACAGCCCCAGGGTGACAATTCAGCATGTTTGCAGGATGAGGGCCACATCAGCTAACGCAGAAGAAGAACAACCATGTACAGCAGGTATATTTTTACACCACCAGCTTCCCAGATCACTTCTAGACCCTACCAAAAATTTGCTGCTGCTGACGAAAATCCGTTCAACCATCTAAAATGAATTTTGTCTTGCACCTCGCAGCAAAGAGAGCTACAAGTCGCTTTTTTCAGACAGGGTTGCTTCCAGTATGAGTAACATATGGGCACCCATCTGAAAGCCCTGCTACACCAACACGTAGGCAGAACCAAGCAAATGTTTGGTGACATTTCCCTATCGTCGTCTCGCTGTTAAATGAGCTTTTAAAAATAAATAAAATTTAACGAAAGAAAAATAAATCTTGCTTTGGTGCTGGTTAAATCTGTTTCGAAAGCACAAAAATCCTCCAGAGCTCAGCAGCAAAGATTGAAGCAAACTGGGGAAAAGTAATGGGAGAAGAGAAAATATGAACTCAAGCATCCCCTCAGCCCTCACCCTGTCTCCTCCGGCAAACAGCAACGCCTTGCTGTAAGCAATTAAAGAAACAAAAGCCGTGGGGATGCTGCCATCACCCTACACATGGTTATTCCCAAACCCCAGCTTTCGGATGACAGCTACCAGACCCACGCCGTGCAAAAATGTTCCTTCGGAGGTTTCGTGACCTCCATCTCGCACGTCGCGGCGCTGACAGCTCCGAGTCGCCAGTGGCCATTGGGGAGTCTCCAGCCCTTCCAGCAGGATCGCTCACCCCTCCCCGCATCCCAGCCTCCTTCCGACTGGTGTTTTGGGATGCATTTTGGAAGCTCCGCCTGTCGATTAGGGTAAAGGAAGTCAATGTGTCCACTCCTGCTCTCCAACGTCCTCAGCTCCTCTGTTTGGGGATTCCCTTGCAAAAAGCCTTCCAGTATTTTGGCCAGGACAGGCTGCTCTCCACCTCGCTGGAGCGCCCGATAAAAAGACAGGGAACTGCATCCCACCCCCCTCCCCAGATTGCCAAAGGATGCTTTAAAGAGGGAGGGGAAAAAAAGAGTGCAAAGGATTTCAAACTCTGGTTTGGAAACTCAGCAGCATTTCCACAGTCATTACTGGACAACCCTGTTAGATATATTTTAATATTTTTTTTAATCTCATCCATTTCCTTCTTGTTAAATATCAGCCTGGAGGGGGGCAGCACAATTTCCTCCAGAACCCGTAATAAAATTAGTAGGAGCTCATTCAGATACAAAATTTCTTTTTTTTTTCTTACTGATTCCTCTAACAGAGAGGAAAGACAATGTTAGAAAGGAGCCAAAGATGGGAATTACAGGCTGCCCAGAGAGGTGGCAGAGTCTCCCTCTCTGGAGACATTCAAACCCTGCCTGGACATGTTCCTGTGCAACCTGCTCTGGGTAGGCCTGCTCTGGCAGGGAGTTGGACTAGATGATCTCCAACGCCATAGCATTCTGTGATTCTATGAGTGAGAGAGTGGACCCTTAAAGATCAATTAAGTTTCCTGCATCCCTCTTCTGGATGATGCTCCTCCTCAGGCTCCAGCAGACAGGACAACCCATCTCCTGCCCAAAACACTAGGGAAAGAGCACACATTATTGCCTACAAAGAGGGTGCATCAAGCCCTGCAGTCCCCCGTGCGAGCAAGGCCTCGCTCTGTCACCCGATGGGTGGTTACAAGCAGGTTACCAGCAGGTAACGAGCCCTGCCAAGGGAAACCATGTTTTTCATCTCCAAGCTGCCCATTGAGCCTACTTTCCATAAAAAGGAGTATTCACCTGAAAAAATCATGGAGTTTTAGGTGGGTAGAAATATGGTGGTATGAGAGAATGGGCAATGCAGCTGCTTACAATCGTAAATCATAGACCGGTTTGGGTGGAAAAAGACCTTTAAATACCATCTAGTCCACCTCCCTGCTCTGGGGAGTGACATCTTCAACTAGATCAGCTTGCTTAGAGCCCCATCCAACCTGACCTTGACTCTTTCCAGGAACAGAGCATCTACTACCTCTCTGGGCTTGGTGGGCTCAGCTAGGATGAAGCTCCACTAGCTGTCATGCCAACTCCCCAAGGTGCTTCATCACATCCTCCAGCCCCACAGTGGTCCTGCAATAGCTTTCATCACTGGGAGATGAAGGGCCTCACCTGCTTTACCATGAAGCCCATGATGGCAAGCATGGGCTGGGATATTCTGCTGGGCATTGTGGACATCCTTACGTCTCCCACCACGAAATCCCATATTGAGGATCATCAGATGTTAAGGGTTCTATATGGGTTTTCAATCAGTGGTTTTCACTATTTCCAAACCAGGGCCCTTTGAGAGATGGAAGGGAGCAAATACTGATTTATTTTTTTTTAATCCAGTGACATTTCCTATTTGTGCTGAAAGTAGGAGGAAAATGACTTGGGTCAATGAGAAACACATTTGAGGAGAAGGTAAAGGGGTTCAGCAGCATGGCGTTGTGGGGGGAAGAGAGAGTTTGCCACCCCTCCGCATGTTGTCTGAATCGAAACAAAATGTCTTCGTTCACTTCCAAGTCTTGTTTAACCTTTCCTCCTCCTAACTGCAAACTGTCATTTCCAAACAAAAAGTTGAAAAGCTTCATTGAGAAGATGTCAAAAAAGAAATGTTTTGGCATTTCCAAAATGACACGTTTCATTTTGACATTTCAAATGAAATGACTGGACATTAAAAATAAATTAACTGCCCCCTGGGGATTTTGAACATATCCAGTTGCCAAATTCAACTTAAGCTCATGAATAGTCCAGGCTTTCCCAAATTCAGCTTTTGAATTAATTTACACTGGAAGCTCAGTTCAGTTTTGATCCAGACTGTGATGCTGAGGCCCTGCGATGCCCTTGTACATGATCCGCCTCTGTACGTTCCCAATACTTGATCTCCAGCCAACATCTCCAGTCTAGAAATATTTACACCTTATGAAAATATTATATATGAGGAGAATGGCTTAGCCTCTGACCCGACAACAGCCTCTCAAATTATTTTAACATGTGCTTCGCTCCTAATATACTGCTGTCATTCATGGGGATTAATGGTTGTTATTAATCACCCCATTTGAAGGCACAGCAGAAAACCATCGCCCCATGCAGAAGGCACAGGAACATTATTTATTCACTAGCACTAACACATAATAAAAACAATTTCTCAGTAGATTTCTCCTCACATACACAGATGACCATGTCAAGCCATGAGTGATTTGCAAAGGCTTTGGAGGCACGACAAAACCAGCTGGCAATGACAACCAAGGTTATTGTCTCACAACCCCCCTTGAGATGAGTAATACTCCTGTGGATGAGAACATACATCAACCAAAGGCCTCGGTGAAGGGTTTTGGGGACACAAGAGTGGTCACACCCTTCCTTCCTTTCCTTGAGGCTGGTGGTGGGACTCAGCAGTGTCCCCAGGCCAGCTGCAAGGTTCACCAGGAACTTGGACTGTCTGCAACCATCATGCTGCAAGATACCACCAGCTTGGTTAGACAGAATCACAGAAACATTCAGGTTGGAAAAGACCCTTGGGATCATCGAGTCCAACCATCAGCCTCACTCTACAAAGTTCTCCCCTACACCACATCCCCCAACACCACACCTCAACCACTCTGAAACACATTCAGGGATGGGGACTCAACCCCCTCCCCGGGCAGCCTATTCCAGTGTCTGACCACCCTTTCTGTGAAAAATTCTTTCCTAATGTCCAGTCTAAACCTACCCTGTTGCAGCTTGAAGTCATTCACTCTTGTTCTGTCCCTAACTACTTGTGAGAAGAAACCAGCACCAACCACTCTACAATGTCCTTTCAAGTAGTTGTAGAGAGGGATGAGGTCTCCCCTCAGCGTCCTCTTCCTCCAACTAAACACTCCCAGCTCCTTCAATTGCTCCTCATAAGATTTATTCTCCAGGCCCTTCACCAGCTTTGCTGCCCTCCTTGGCACTTATTCCAGCATAGTGATAGTGGCTAAAGGAAAATTTGCACCATTAGGCTTTAATTCATTGCTGTTCTGATGTGACCTTCTGGGTGACTGATGGACCAAAGTGCTTTTGAGTCAGTCAAGGTCAGGAGAACCTGTCCCCAGGCATCATCAGCAAGGTATCAACATTTTCCAAAGGCTAGAAATCTGAATATAGAGGTCCCTACCATTAGCAAATTATTATGGTGTGATAGTTAAGTGATGTGTTTTTCCTGGTTTTACTTTTTAATGCAGTAATTTGCTCAAACTGAAAGCACTTAGCACCGAAGACAAAGCTAAGAACAAGACAAACAAACAACCTTCCTAGGAGAGACAACGAACTTTTGCTCTCCTGGATCCACAGAATCATAGAATGGTTAGAGTTGGAAGGGACCTTAAAGACCGTTTCATTCCAACCCTCTGTCATAGGCAAGGACACTTCCCACCAGACCAGATTACTCAAAGCCCCCTCCAACCTGGCCTTGAACCTCTTCAGGGACAGGGCAGCTACAGCTTCTCTGGGCAAGGCTCTCACCACCTTCAGGGTAAATAATTTCTTCTGAGATCTCAATCTCAATCTCAATCTTAATCTCAATCTCAATCTCCATCTCATTCTCCCTTCTTTCAGTTTAAAACTGACAGAGGGTAGATTCTAACCCAAAATATCCTTGCAGCCTTCGTCAAGAGCCTGAACCTCTACAGGAGGTCTGAAATACAGCTTGCTTTCCATTGAACTGCACACTAAAGAATAACGTACATGTTTATACGCCTTGCTTGCCCAGCACGGTGCTTGTAGGCTGGAGGCTCAAGTTCCTTCTTCTGATTCACTCCTCGAGTGAGTCAAACTATTTATTTGAACTCAAATCCACATGAGGTACAGAACAGCTCAGCCTTCGGCTCAACGCCAACTGCACTCCCATTGTCCATCACATAAAAGCAGGTATCCTGGCACGGTCACGGGAGGTATGAAATACAGAAAATGACAAAACACTGCCTTTTATGAGACACTACAGAAAAAGAGAATTAACACAATAGAAAAAAAAAAAAAGTATATCTGCATTTCGCTTTTCTCTTCTGTTGTCCTTTCTCTGGATCCCTTCACCTCTTCTCCTTTTGAGCTGAGGGACAGAAGAACAAGCCTCTTCACACCCAGCCTTTTCTCCACTCACCACATATTTCTGTATTTAATCTGTGCCCTTCTGTAGATTTTTAACTGCTGATTCCTGAAGCTCAGCCAACATCCCTTATTAAATGAAGTTGGCTCTTCACCTCCTGAACTATGAACAGTGAAAAAAAAAAATATCAAAAAGTAACCTTATGGAAGACACACAGCTCCTAAGGATGATGCTCATTTTTTCTAGACTCCTAAACTGAAAGCCTCTTGGTATAAAGTTAGATCTGGGCTGACTTTAGAATCCTCCAGCTGAAACCCGTGGCCGTGAAGGAAATACTCTTGAGCACGCCAGCACGTGTTAGCACTGGGTCAATGCACTAAGGTGGCATCTCCAAGACTTGGTGCACATGCACTCTTCTAGGCTAGAAGCGTTGTTAAAGGTTCCTGGACTCTTTTCTGGAAGAATGAGTCTTGCCCTTGTTGACTGGCATGCCTAGTAATTTCAGTAACTATTTTGCTCCCATAAAAGTTCCTTCTCATTCCAGGTGAGTGGAGCATCCTCTTCATCCTAGTTTCTCCCACCAGGTTCAGGAACATCCTGCGCACGAGCAGCGACTTACCCAAAGGAGGAAGGAAGAGCTCCAGGCTTTGGGAAAGGGTTTCCTGAACACACATTTTGAGATCTAAGATATTATATAAATGTACCTTCTTGTAAGCAGTTTCTGATGAGCTCTCTTCAAGATTACATCCAAAGAGCGGCAGCCCCTAGAGTATAATAGAGTGCAAATGGGCTCTAATAGGGTATTTGGCTGCTACATTAGTATTAATCCGCTCAGCAGCTAAATTGTGGGAGGCTCACGAATCCTCTCTCTTTCCCCGACTCTATGAGGGAAAGGTCTTCAGCAATTTGCATCCAAACAAATGTGCTTCGTGAATAATGGGACCTTGCACGGGAGCATAATTCTATTACCTCATTCGAGCAATTTTGGCCAAATTGTGCTTCCTCTTTGAAGAGCTGCCATTGGTGAGGAGAGATTGTTTGAAACCGCACATGCAAAAATAATGGACATTTTCAACTTCTGCAACGTGTTTTTTTTTTTTTTACCACTTATTTCCAAAATACCTGCTGCCTATCAGAACGGTGCTTCTCCTTTGTCAGTGCCTATAACCATCACTCAAAGCCCGTGGTATCTCACAGGGGTTCAGTGGAAGATGAGCGGAAAAACTCCCAGGGCAGATATTTGAAGCTTTCCTTTACAAAGAGGGAGTGGATTAACGGAAAGAAAAACAAATAAGCTCTAAGGTCCCAGCTCACTGCTAGTACGAGAAGGTGCAAATCCCAACACTGAGCCAAGGTCAGATCCATGGCATCTCTCTGAAGGCAGCAGGATTATTGCAAAGCTCACATTAGGGTGTAGGGAAAATTGCTTTGATCCCTAGAGTGACAAGGGGCAAAACAGTCACCAAGACAAGTCACCCTCAGTAAGTTTGCAGATGACACTAAACAGGTTTGGAGTGTCAACCCCCTTGAAGGTAGAAAGGGTTTGCTGAAGGATCTGGACAGGCTGGATGAACGGGCCGAGGCCAGTGGGATGAGGGTCAACAAGGTCAAGTGCCAGGTCCTGCACTTGGGTCCCACCAACCCCACAGATGCTCCAGGCCTGGGGCAGAGTGGCTGGAGCTGCATGGCAGGAAAGGACCTCGGGGCATTGGTCAATTGTGGGCTGAACATGAGCCAGCAGTGTGCCCAAGTGGCCAAGGAGGCCACCAGCACCCTGGCCTGGATCAGGAACGGGATGGTGAGTAGGTCTCAGGAGGTGATCGTCCCCCTCTACTTGGCACTGGTAAAGTCCCATCTCAAGTACTGTGTCCAGTTTGGGGCTCTTCACCGCAAATAAAAAA
>VXBJ01005781.1:26241-37344 GCA_013400055.1 Nycticryphes semicollaris | reverse complement strand
AAGAGTCCCACCCCATCTTTCCTGGAGCCCCTTTAGGGACTGGAAGGGGCTTTAAGGTCTCTTTGGAGCCTTCTCTTCTCCAGGGTGAAGCCCCCCAATTCTTTCAGCCTGTCCTCACAGCAGAGGGGCTCCAGTCCTCGCAGCTTCTTCATGGCCTCCTCTGCACTCATTCCAACAGGTCCATGGCCTTCCTGTGCTTAAGTTGAAGAAGGAACCGGCAAAATAGGCTTTTAAGGGCAAAAAAGAAGGGAAAAAACATGGCCACAATACAAGCAAATACTTTGCAAGCTACGTAAAACAGACTAAAATATAAGAGCAGCTTCTTGGCTGGTCTCTTCCCGCAGTACAACAGACTTGAGCAGGACCCTGGTTGCATTTGAGGTGTGATGCCTTTAGGGATGATGCATGTTGTCCCGAAGAGACCCTGCCACCCCACATGCAACACAGTGTCACAGACACCCTTTGGCTCTCCTGCTTACTAAATTTACTCGAAAAAATTAAGCATAGCTGCACTTCCCAGCAATAAAACTGTTCTCTGGTGGCATCACTGGAGACCCCACTCCCACATTCATTCAGAGACTGCCCATTACCTATTAATTAGAGGATACTATAATGCAAATAATGAAAATTAATTAAGCCCTCACTTATTAATCTAAACCAGTCTTCTACTCTCTGTTCTTTATTACACCCCAGGCAAGTGGCTACAGTTTTTTTTTTTAATCACAAAAGTGATTATCTATCAACAGATAGAAGACAGTGGTCATACTAAAATGTCACTCCCTCTACAGTCCTTCTGCTTTTCCCTCAAAAGATCCCCTGCACAGAGAGGATCCTGGCAGGGGTCTTGTAATGGCTCAGTGACAGCCCTGACAACTATCTGATGCCCTTGTCAGTGAACATGAGGAACACCATCTCAGTCATGGGTTGAGGATGGCAGGTCATTCTCGGTAAGGATGACTCACCAAGACCGAACATCATGTTTCCACCCTGGAGGAGTAGACACAGTGGCCAAATCACCAGGAAGCCAGGAGGGCTCTGATCTCATGCAAGAGCCAAGGGCATGGCAAACATCATGACATTGTTCAAATGAGTGTTTGGATTTTAAGCCAAGTCCTCCTCTGCATGCCAGTGTTCTGCTCCATTTTCACGCCTGTTGCTCCAAATTTCATGTGGGTTTGATGAGCATGCAGTTCAACGAGGTAAGACCTCCTCAAGGCACAATTTAATAAGAGGACTTTACCAGACTTCTCTGATGTCTGAGCTCATCCCAGACAGCAGAGTCTCCAGGCCAGGGTCTGGTGCACAGGTCACTTAGGACAACTGGAGGTCCACCTGCCCAGCTTACAGATGGTAGGTTCCTTCAGAAACCCCTCCTGGGCCAGAAGAAACAAGTCCCTGACCAAACCGCTCCTGGGCCAGAAGAAACAGGTCCCATCAGGGACAGCCAGCATGGCTGAGGTCCATGGGGCTGCAAGCCCCCAGCAGAAAAGACCTCTCTCAGATGGACAGTACAGTTGAAGGTACACAGTTTGGTCTAAGCAAGGTCTAAGGGCTGACATTTGCCACCAAGAAAACAAGCAAGTGAACATGGAGAAAGTGGAGTGAAGACCTGGGGACTAACTCCACCTCCACACACTACTTAAGCAACAGTTCTGCATCCCTCTGGGAATGGTCTCAGGGTTGGATCCAGTGCCTTACAAAGGGGTGAGCTGAAGAAGGCATTGAAACATCATCTGGGGGTGGACCGCATACTCCACACCAACCCACCCAGGGGACCCTGGAACAGGATGCTCATGACAGGGTCCACTTATAGAATCATAGAATCACAGACTGGTTTAGTTAGGTTGGAAGGGACCTTAAAGATCATCAAGTTCCAATCCCCCTGCCATGGGCAGGGACACTCCCACCAGACCAGGTTGCTCAAGGCCCTGCCCAACCTGGCCTTGAACTCTTCCAGGGATGCTTCAATCTGAAGTCCCAGGTTATCCTGGAAGCTATTTAATTTTCTCTTCAGACACAAAATATCCACACGAGAGATCAGTGGGCACTAGCTCACCCATTGATTACTCCCTGAGGAATATCCACTGTGCCAGATCTTAGTCACAGGGATGTGCCCTGAACTTGGAGCCTCTCTCACACTAACTACGCAACTTAAATCTAACCCCCCTTATCCGCCCCACCACACAATTCTAGCCAAAAGTGAGGAAAACCCTGATTTTAATGGCTCACTGCAAATTCACTGGGGTCTCACTGCCAGGTCTGTAACCTTTTTCCTCCTGTTGGTTTCACCATCTCATTTCCCACTTGTGCAGCTAGAACTTCAAGCAACCACAGCTTAAAGGGTACAACAGGATGATGAGACCCTGGCCCAGGTTGCCCAGAGAAGCTGTGGCTGCCCCATCCCTGGAGGGGTTCAAGGCCAGGCTGGACGGGGCTTTGAGCAACCTGGTCTGGTGGGAGGTGTCCCTGCCCACGGCAGGGGGTGGGAAATCAGTGCTCTTCAAGGTAGCTTTCAACCCAAACTGTTCTATGATACCCTCAGGAGCCTTTCTACATCCATGCACCGATCAGCTCGCAAGGGCAAACGGCTGCAGAGAGGAGAGAACATAACTGCATCCCTCTTCTTTCTTCTCCAATGGTCATTTATCTGTATTCTCTAACAACAACGCGTCCCTGCAAACAGTCTCCTCTACCACAGCCTTCAAGGCAACCTCCAGAGACAACAGCATCTCTGACTGCCAGGTGGGTTCTCTCGCTCGCGTGTGTTTTACATTACGCCGCAGACCAGCCACACAACTACGAGACAATTTTTAAGAGCTGTAATTACTGTCATTGCTGCAAATCGCCCTCTGGCTCCTTGTTTTTCCCCCTCTGTGTTTCTTTTCCCTCCCAGACAGGGTGCTGCCTGGTCCCTGCATACCCAGGGCATGGCACACAGGGCCGGGCACGCTCTACATCACCGCTCGCTGCAACGATGTCATCGGCCACCAAGGCGGAGGAGGGGGGCTAGATGCCTTGTTTTGCAGTTCTTGAGGTGACTCAGAACAGCCTGGGAATTACGCTCGGAATAAGTGATTAAAACCCCTGACGACTCCTCCATTACCACACAGGGGTGACGCTCCCAGCAGCACCGATCATAGCTGCGCCCTTGTAAATGTGAGCAAAAAATTAGGGATGCTGGCCCAGTAAGGATGACTTACACCAGCAGGACTGAGAGTTGGGACTCCTCCAGATTCTTCCCTCTTAACCTGGGATAAACCCCGGGTGTGTGGAGATGGGAAAAGAGGCTTGGAAAACCCATAGAAGGGTGGGGAAATACCCAGCCTGTATTTAATGATCTCCTAAACCCACTGCACGCTGTCATCTCCTGTGAAAAACCTTTACCAAGATGCCAGCATCCTCCAGGTCAGTACCTGCTATTTGGAGAAACCTTCACAAGCACGGCATTTTGAAATTGAGGTGCCTAGATCCTTAATCATATTTTATATCTATCATCTTAAGCATTAAATTTATGCAGGCTGGAAGGGAGGGAATCCAGGCAGGATGAAGGAAACAGGGTTTCAGTGGAGGAAACGGAGAGGAGAGGAAGGGTTTGAAGGGAAAGGGAGGAGGGCTTTTGACTAAATGCAAAAAAGAAACCCCAAACCTATAGCAAAAACAACTTGCTCAGATGCTCTCCCGGGGATTTGGGGCCCTTGAACTGCCAACACAAAGCTGGCAGCCACTTTGCTGTGTCAGAGCCCAGACGTGCCAACCCTCAGAAGGCCAAGGGGAAGTCAACACTGGGGCTTCAGCTTCTCCCAGCAAGGGCCAGGCACGGCACTAAGTCCAAAGGAAGGTGCTGCAGCCCTTCATGCACAAGCCTGAGAAGAGCAGAAGGAGAAGGGTTGTCCAGGAGCACAGGCTGCCCGGAGGCATCACCTGGCAGGGCGAGGAGAGCAGGAATGAGTCGGGGCTGCTCTGGAGTTTGCTGCCTGAGCACTTACTGGCCGTGCTGGGTTTCCTCTCTGCAACTGAAAGCCTGCNACTGAAAGCCTGCCCCGATACATCATTATGAGCAATGGCAGCACAGGAACAGGCTAGCTTCCAGTTCAGCCAGCCATGCTGTGGAGCAGCCACCTTCACCCACCGACAAACAAAGAGCCAGAGCATCAGAGATACCTGCAGGATACTCCCTTGGCAGTCTGTGATCACTAGTACATGGACATCAATTGGGTTTCTATCACAAGGGGCAGATCGCAGAATCACAGACTGGTTTGCTTTGGAAGGGACCTTAAAGATCATCCAGTTCCAACCCCCCTGCCCTGGGCAGGGAAACCTCCCACCAGACCACGTTGCTCAAAGCCCCCTCCAGCCTGGCCTTGAAGCCATCCAGGGATGGGGCAGCCACAGCTTCTCTGGGTAACCTGGGCCAGGCTCTCACCACCCTGACAGCAAAGAACTTCTTCCTGAGAGCTCATCTAAATCTCCTCTTTTTCAGTTAAAACAATTCCCCCTTTTCATATGGCTCCCCTCCCTGTTCAAGAGTCCCTCCCCAGCTCTCCTGGAGCCCTTTTTAAGGACTGGGAGGGGCTCTAAGGTCTCCCCAGAGCTTTCTTTTCTCCAGGCTGAACTCCCCCAACTCTCTCAGCCTTTCTTCATAAGGGAAGCGCTCCAGCACTCGGGTCATGATGGCAAATTTTCCTCTATTTTTCTGCAAAGCTCCATGTTGCTGCAGCCCCATCTTTCCAGATGTCTCACAAACCTCCCAGAACCTGCGGGGAAAAGTATCATCTCCGTTCCTCAGCTGGGGAAAAGAGCACAGGAATTCAATTAGCAGATAAACATGCTTAAGCCTTCACGCATGGGTGGTCCCACGTGGGATTAACTCATGGACTTCATATCTGAGGACCAGGTCCACAGGGCTTCCAGCCCTTATTTAAGTACCTGTCAAAATCAAGTTCATGTCTTTTGGTGTAGAGCAATTTGGCCAAGGTCACACACTGAGCCTGAGCTGAATTCACAGCATGGAAACCACAGTCACTGAGAAATGAATTGTGAAAAACCCACAGAGGTCTTAAAAGGGAGAATAAAACCTCTCTCTCTTTCAGACCTAAACCACTTTGCATTAATCCAAGCCCGTTCTGCTCTAAAACATCAACCCACCCATCAACCAGCTGGATCTCAAGCCTTGCCTTTTGCTCATTAGCAGAAATTAGCACTAACACAAAATTCAGCTCAAGCCTCCCAGCAGATGTGGCTGAGCTGTGCGTTCCTCCCTTGTGCTGCCCAGTCCATGCCCCATGTCCTCTATTTCTGGAGCTGTTCCCATCTATCACCAGCCGAATCGTACACAGTGATGCTACCGTATCCTGGTGGGATGGACATTCCTTGGCCATAGTCTGGGTGAGCAGCAGTCTAAGGCTCCCCATCTCTTTTTCAGTGCCAAAAAACTCTTTCACCTACCTGTTTCCTTCCAGCTGCTTATCCCAACCACACAAATTAATCACTGCCTTCTGTAAAGTTTGCAAAGGTCAAAAAAGCAAACTTTGGGGTCCCTTGTATTTGAGAAGCAAGAGGAAAATACAAGACTTCTGGTATTTTGAACTCTGCATGTATTTTGTGCAAGTTTCACGAGGCAGCCATCTACGAGTTTGCTTAGTGCAAATCAGGGTCATTTCACTCCAGACCTTCTCATCTCTCCCTCCTTAAGGAGGTGGAAGATCTTAAGAACCACAGCTCGCAGACTGCTGGCTTTGGGCATCATCGGCTGAATCTTGTATCATTACAATTCACTGCCCATATTACAGAGAGCTACAGAGACCTAGCCAAGAGGGCAAATCACCACCCCAGTCAAGCTACTAGTGTTTTACTTGCAACATCAAAGACAATTCCTGCCCTGGAGAACCAAAGAGATGCTCTGCAGAGAAGGCAGTGGAAACACAAAACCTGGGGTGACTCATCATGGTCACCCAGGCTGGTAGTGGCCAAACCAGAGGAACACCCAGGTGTCCCCCCAGAGGTACCTCACCTCCTGGGAATAATTCCAGTCCTCAACATAAGCTTTTTGCTACTGTCTTCACCTTACTTCCTCCCCGAAGTTGATCTGTGGGTAGATACCTGTTCTGCAGCCAGTATGGAGATCAACAGGGTTCCCAGCTGACTGCCGCCAGGACCCAGGAGGAATCATAGAATGGTTTGGTTTGGAAGGGACCTTTAAAGGTCATCTAGTCCAATCCCCACGCAAGGACATCTTCAACTAGTTCAGGTTGCTCAGAGCCCCATCCAACCTGACTTGGAATGCAAATGCTGCTGGAGCAACAAGGATCCCATGTCCATGCTGGGGACAGGGATGAGTATCAAAGAAGAGCCCAATGCAGCTCCAAGCCCACCACCAGAGCCCTTCTCAGACAGGAAAGACTCATCCTTGAACAGACGGGATGGGGAACACACCAACATCTTACCTACAGTACCCTACCCTACCTGGGCACCTTCCCAGCTCCAGCATCAAGCACAGTTCTGCCTGGACATAAAATCCACACCAACTCCAATGTCTCCATCAGTAAATTCGGTCTTTCTGCCATTCCACTTGGGCACCACAAAATGGGCAATAGCCCTGGAATAATGACTATAATTACAGTTTGCTAGGTCTTAAATCACTGAATTGTATGGGGTTGGAAGAGACCTCTGGAGTTCATCTAGTCCAACTCCCTGACAAAGCAGGGCCACCCAGAGCAGGTTGCCCAAGAAGGTGTCCAAGCAGGTTTTGAATGTCTCCACCACCTCTCTGGGCAGCCTCTGCCAGGGCTCTGCCACCCTCACAGGGAACAAGTTCCTCCTCAGGCTGAGATGGAACTTCCCATGTTCCAGTTTGTACCCGTTCCCTCTTGTCCTGTCCCTGGGCACCACTGAAAAAAGCCTGGCCCCATCCTCCTGACACCCACCCTTCAAGTATTTCTAGGTGTTGATCAGATGCCCCCTCAGTCTTCTCCAGACTCCAAAGACCCAAGTCCCTCAGCCTTTCCTCCTAAGGGAGATGTTCTAGTCCCTTCATCATCTCCATAGCTCTATGTAGCACAGAAAGACAGCCCTCCTCTTCATGACATTCCTGGTACAACATAACACAACAAATGACCCAAAGAAGGTCTGCAGAACTGGACGTGAAGGTTTTAATGTGCCTGTGACAGTGCTCCTCAGTGCTTACTGTCTACTGCCAAAAGGTTGACTGCTCACCAAGCTTGCATGGCTACTTGGACGCGCATCCTCACCTGCTGAACACGAGGAGTCCTCCAAAATCCGCCTGTTCTTACGGATACTGATGACTTTCCACAAGAAGAGGGCTACGTTCCTGATCTATTTAAAAAAAAAAAAAAGAAAAAGTTAGAGAGTGGACAGGCAGTTAGGAACTTCTGAGGTTTGACAGCCCATAATCAGAGACGAACTCGACTGAAATAGAAGTCGTCTTTGCAGGAAACAAACCCCCAAACTGCTCTCCATTCATTTTTAGCAGGCAAACCAGGTGAGTGCAGCCAACTGCTAGTTATCCTCTGAGTCACGGGAAACAGCACCCGGAACACATGCTTTGCCCAAAGCTTTGGAGGAGTAGAAAAAAATAAAAATAAAAATTATGCAAGCAATTTGACGCAAGTTTCGAGGCTTGCAAATTCCATGTGAAATCCAGGATTCAGATAACCAGGAGCTCCGGGGCTGAGGTCAGGCTGCTGCCGAGCACCTCCACTTAGTAATGCACCATTGACCAAGTTCTGCTTGGGGCATCAAAGCCCCACAGACGTCACCAGCTGCACAGTCTGGCCCAGTAACCTGTAATTTCTCCATAATCAGAAGCAACAGGGTGAGAGCTTTAGTGGCCATACATAATGCATGTCTCCTGGCATCGCTGGGGAAGTAGGAGATGAGCAGCACCACAACCAGCAGGGCTAGCTGCAACACCTGAAAAATGGACACCCAAATAACCAAGAAGAGCTCCAAATGCCCCTACAACCCTAAAGAGAATTGGAAGCATATCCTCCCGTCTCTCCCTGCTCCCCCACCACATCCCAGCTCTTTTCCATATCCCCCATGTAGCAGCAACACATGGCTGGTTTCATCGGGGCCGGTATTTCTGTGCTGCTGGACTAGCCAACTGCTGCAACTGTTGCTCACACACATCCCATCTCTGTCACACAGTATGAAAAAGGCTTAATGAGTAGTTCATCAGCAGTAAGGACCATCAAGTACTCCAGGTATGACATGCTCCACACCCTAAGGTCTCTGTGGTACTTTCAAAGCACCCTCTCCAATGGCTCCCTTGCAGCCTGTTGCTGCTACTTTCCTTCCCATTCCCACTGCCAGGCTACCATTGACCTCCTCTTCATCATCTCAATTAGATTCCTGCCATCCAGCTTCCAGTGCATCCCCCCAGATGACAGATTTCACCCTTGTCCCAGCTGTGACCCTCCTTCCTTATCCCCCCACCCAGGGAAGCTGCTTTTATCCCCCTCTCCCCCTATTTTCCCTTGTGTGTTCTTCCCCAGCCCATCCTGATCCTTCCCTCCCCACATCCTTGGTCCTTCCATAAATATCCCAGTACGTTTTGTGCAATGCTGAGAACCCCTGAAAGCATTTTACACAATCCCAAAATGCTCTTCTCCCTGAGCATAAACCCACTCCGCTGTGGGCAATCACGCCATTTAGCTTGCATGGCTTTCAGGAAAAAGATCTTCTCTCCTGGACAGCCCCAGGTGGTAGCTTTTGCTCCATGGTAAAGGTTCTGCCTGGTCCCCTCTACATGCATGATCACACCTCCACCAAGATCCTCCACTGGCACAGGAGCCAGGTGAGGAGAATGTACCAGGGAGTCCTCCCTCCATTTTGTGTCAAAAAGATGCAGGAAGTGGACCAGAAACCAATCTTCCTAGCCAGGTCCACCCTCCTCTTGCCTGCCTGGGGCACCAACTACTCTGAAGGTGGTGAGACCCTGGCTCAGGTTGCCCAGAGAAGCTGTGGCTGCCCCATCCCTGGAGATGTTCAAGGCCAGGCTGGATGGGGCTTTGAAGCAACCTGGTCCGGTGGGAGGTTTCCCTGCCCATGGCAGGGGTATGGGACTTGATAATTTTTAAGGTCCCTCAAACACGAACTATTCTATAATTCCATGAACTATAATGCCACCATGTCACGCTTTGCTCTCTTGGCCACACTGTGGTGAAGGAGAAGCTGGTGCTCCTTTAAAAGGTCTCCATTGCATTAAACCAAGGGTGGTTGCAGCAGCTGCAACCCAAGCAGCAGCAGGAACCATCTGCTGGAGAAGGTCATGGAAGAGTCAAAGAATCACGGAATTGTCAGAGTTGCAAGGGACCTCTAGAGATCATCTAGTCCAACACCTCTGCTAAAGCAGGATTGCCCAGAGCACATCACTCAGGGCCACATCCAGGCAGGTCTTGAAGGTCTCCTGAGAAGCCAAACTCTCAGCAATGGCGGGGTTAGATTCTGCTGCCAGCAAAATACCTGGGTTTCCCTGGGAGGAGGGCTCTCCACCCGGCATGGGGGAGCATGATCACATAAATAACGGCCCTGATTGAACTTCACAGGGGCATGACATTTACCACCAGGATGTGACCTTTGAATGCATCTCCTGCAAGTGATTAGCGCTGAGCACACTCCGTGCTGTCTAGCCATCACCGCTGAATGACAATTTAAGTCATGACAGAGCTCACAAAAAGACGTGTGAATACAGGACGTGGAGAGCACCAGACGGCGCTCCCCAGCCCCACCAGGAGCAAAAAGCAGCAGTGGGAGCAAGGAGAACATCAAGATTTGAGTTGGCTTAAGCTGAGCAGACCAGGCGATCATCATCGAGCAACGTTTGCAAATCCTGCAAATAAAGTCAGGGAAAGCTCTTCTGACAAGGCCCTCTGGCTATAGGCCTCAGCACATCTGGGGAAGGTTGGCAGACAGAGAGCTGAGGAGATGAGGGCAGACGGTCAGCAAACGTCAACAGCAGCACCAATTGGGACCCATCAGAAAAATCTCTGCAAGAACTGGCTTCCTACAGAAAAGTGCATGTTTAACAACGGTCCTCTCTGCACAGAGAGCTTTGAGTGCTGCTTAGGAGGTCTGATTTCAAAAATTTCACAACAAGCTGAGGTTTGCTGTTGGAGAGGAACACTAATGTATCTCAAACCTTGCTGAGAACTTATCTATCTGCTCAGAGGATGGGAAACCAGACCCTTCCCAGGCCACCCACCCAGCATCGCTTGCATTTTCACAGGATGGTTTGGGTTGGAAAGGACCTTAAAGATCACCCCTTTCCAACCCCCCTGCCACAAGCAGGGACACCTCCTACCAGACCAGGTTGCTCAAAGCCTGTTTTCCATTTCTCTGCTCAGAATCTGTGAAACTTGGCAGACATCAGACACTTCTTCTGCAAATCCCACCCCAGCTTACCCAAGCCGCAGCAAATGGTGAGCCCCATGTACCAACTGGGCTTCAAGAATCTGGAATGAGCTCGCTCAGATCATGTGTCACTGCTTGCCTGGTTTCCATAAACGATTGATGGGTCCCCAAGGAGCAGAAGGGGATTTCAGAGAGAAAAACCCAGTGACAGACCTTCAGCTTGAATAATCTTCATCGTCTGCCAGTGCCACCAGCAAAGGACCTTCTCCTAGGCTACGGGGCCACCACTATTTCTTCCCTTGCACATTCCTCACCACTCTCAACACCAGAGAAGATCAGAGACACAAACATCTCTGGTTCCCCAGCAAAGACATGAGCTACGGGGAGTGCACCCCACAGCAACAGCTCCAGAAGAATCGTGTCCCCCACCCCACTCCACGTCCTGGGGCACCGGCACCGGAAATACAGCCTCGAGTTCCAAGAACGTACCATTACCTAAACCCTCCATCCCCCCACCCCACCCCAGAAAATTGCACAGATCCCTCTTCAGTGCATACTTAGTACCTGGCTGTATAGGGTTAAACTTTACAGCCTCAAAAATAACATTTTAAACCCAAAAAAGGAGGCAGCGGGGAGGGACAATGTGCCATCCCCACAGCCCCACACTCCTGTATTCGCGGAAATCTCACCTGAATCCTTACATAAACCAACCCAAGTCCCCGGGCACACCAG
>VXBJ01005781.1:12404-24384 GCA_013400055.1 Nycticryphes semicollaris | reverse complement strand
TGATGAGACACTGGCCCAGGTTTCCCACAGAGGTGGAAGATGCCCCATCCCTGGAAACATTTCAGGTAAGGCTGGACAGGACTGTGAGCAACCTGATCCAGTTGATGTCCCTGCTCATAGCAGGGTGGTTAAACTAGATGGCCTTTAAAGTCCCCTCCGACTCAAACAATTGTGTGATTCCACAAAGTCCCAAGAAGAAGAGGCTGCTCTTGGGACCATGGTCCAAGTCTGCAGCTGGCTGCTCCCCCTTAGCCCCCCTGATCTCATCTCCAGCTTTGACCATGTGGATGAGCCCAGATGGGAAACGGATAAGAAGGCTCCTCTACCACTGTCACTCAGCCGGTGGCTGCCAGCAACCTGCGCTGCTGCCATCCCAGCGCCTCTGGAGATCGCTTGCTCGCTCTCAGCTCTCGCCAAGATGATTCACCCACAAATGCAAAGATGCAGAGCCCTCAGATCAGCTTGTTGCAAAACAGTGCATCTTGGCAACTGCCTGGCCCAGAGCCACCTCGTTTCTGGGCTCCTAGAAAGTGGGGACAGCCCCAGAGATAACCTGGCTGCCACCAATACCTGGTCATAGCTTGGTCCCACTTGGACAGAGCAGTGTCTGCTGTAACACTTCTCCCCTATTCAGAGGGACAGTTCATTAAGACCTCCTTAACAGCCCTGCACCACCCTATAAAAGGGGACTTCAAGCTCCTGGGATCTCCAAAACCAGACCCTGCAGCTCACAGACCAGCCCTGAATATCTCCCACCTGCTCTGCTCCACCATCGACCGTGATGGCCACTTACCAGAACCAGGATCACGTTCCTTCCACTTCTCCTTCCATGATCATGGTTTCCACACAAACTCAGCTGTTTCTCTCCATCCAGCATCTGGATTAGACCAAAGCAGTTTCTCCACCACACTGTCCCACAACCCAACCCTACTGTATGTGCATGTCCCCAGCCCACAACAGCCAGGAGCACCCTTTGCTGCTCCACACTACTTTCTGCTCCCCACCAAGAGCTTCCTCGCCACTGAAGTTCCCAGCTGACTTCCAACCACAATCCTTGTGATCCCAGCGTTATCTCCTCCAGGGCTTTACCAGCATTACAATATAAAGCAGGCAACTGGGCCAATTCCATACGGAATTAGATGCTGCTGGTCATTTTTTCTTCTGAAGAAGCACTCTCTTGGGTGGACGCTGTCCAGCCAACACCTTTGACAGACAGCCTGATGCTGGGCACCAGTACAGCCCAGTAGAAATGTAGCTTTGTCCTCAGAGCGTGGCTCATTCTTGCTCCCACAGTCCTTGGAGGCGATTAAACGATAGCCCTGGAAACATAAATCCTTCAGCAGATGGAAGAAAAGCTGACAAAGAGGTTTTGAAGACCTGGTACCTTTGGACCATGGAGAGCACAAGGTATACAGCATTTAAGTACCATTATTAAAGGAGAAGTAGCCAGAAAAGAGGTTAGATCAGATAAAGCAACCCTGATTGTACTCAAGAAGGGAGATGGTATAGAAATCTTAAATATATGATCCCCTACCCTCATCCAGCTCTTCAGATGGTGTCAGAGCTGTGGTGATAGCCACTTACCAAGGGCTGGACCCGAGCGTCTGGGACTCTTCTGAGCATTTGTCAGAGGTTTTCCTGGCTCTTAGGTTTTGACAGGTCTGGAAACTACCTCAATCAGAACACACCATGCCCTTTAGCACACATTAAAACTGAGAGCTATAGGAGACAAATGTCAAAATTTTAATAACAAGCTTGATCCTCAGCTGGTCAAGAACCAGCACCCTGCCACCCTCCCCGTGCCCCTTCCGTCCAGGCAGGGATCACAGCAGACAACACGATGCCAGCCCCACTGTCCCAGCAGTGGGAATCCGGGGTGGGGGCTGGCAGGTAGGATGGCCGTAGTGAGTAAATCAAAATACAGCGAGACAGTGTGTCATCCTAAAGAGTCCGTTTCAGCCTCAGACACCCGTCAGCGTTGGATACCAGGAGGCTCTTTATCTTGTCACCGGTGACTAAGAGCATCCATGGCATGACGGTACCACAAAAATACAGGTGATGGAAAATGGCCCTTTTCCAAGGAGGATGGATCTTTTATTACACTCTGTTTACCTCCTACATTACTAAAGAGAAAGCCATGAAGCATGCGATCCTTTTAGGTTCTCTGAATCCACTTAGATTTTATCTCTGGAGACGGAGCTTTCCAGGAATGAAATAGCTGCAAGACACAACGTGGGTGAAACGAAATCAAACGGAGAGTCTCCAACATGAAAGGCAAACTAAAAGGATGACAGCACTAGTTATAAGGAGGGAGAAATAAGGAGGAAAGGAAATTAAAAACAATTAAAGGGAATTAATTAGAAGGTATGATGGAACTCTGAAAGAGGAAAAACAGCTATGCAGAGTTCACTAAATACCCCAAACTTTTAATTGTCACACTTGGAACTGCAAGCCCTGGAGGTTCAAAACCCCTGTGGCAGTTTCCAAAAAAAATTTCCCATGGCTTAAACAAATTACTTCTTTGCCTCTAAGTCTGCATGGCAGACAAGTTTCTGAGCTTCTCCTTCAAACCATGAAGGCGGGAGCATACCTCCCTCTCTCCTTCACTCCACCAGCCAAAGCGGACAACCCTCACCATCACCTGATGCCAGGAGTTGGGGCTTCAAGTAGAGTGTTGATGCTGTTGTCCCAGGCCTTGGGATGAGCTGTTTGCACCTACCCAATGATTCTAGCAGGGTTTTCAAAAGGCCCTGGGGGTGGTGGGGCCACTGTCTGTGCTTGAAGTCACCAGGATGAGACCAGATGCTGGGTCAGTTGTGGAGATGAGCAGATGACTATTGGCTGGAGCATCTCACCTTTCATCGAAATCCAGCACCTACATTTCCCACTAAAATCTAACAGTCCCTTTCATAGAATCACAGAATGGTTTAGATTGGAACAGACCTTAAAGATCATCCAGTTCCAATCCCCTGCCCTGGGCAGGGACACCTCCCACCAAACCAGGTTGCTCAAAGCCCCCTCCAGCCTGGCCCTGAACTCCTCCAGGGATGGGGCAGCCACAGCTTCTCTGGGCAACCTGGGCCAGGCTCTCACCACCCTCACTGCAAACAAGTTCTTCCCCAGATCTCATCTCAATCTCCCCTCTTTCAGTTTAAAATCCGCTCCTCATCCCCAGTTCTGAACTGGAATGAGGATCTAAATGAAAACATTACCATGAAAAGGGCTGCAGAGAGCAGAAGCCCCTGGTCTCTCCAGGTCTTCCCTTTGCCAACTGCCTTGGCTTTAACCATGTGAAGTAAGGAAGTCCCCTACGGAGATCAAAACGCCCTTTATTAAGGGAATAGTGTTGATGGCTGGGAGGAATGACAAGAGGTCATAAAAAAAAGCAGGCAGACATTGTTTGTCTTGGCCTCCTGGATACGTATTATTTTCCTGGGATGCAAGCTCTGGCCCCAAGCTGAAGGCAAGGATGCACAAAAAAAAACGGGGACGGGGCTGCCTTGCCAACGCGGGGTTTGTTTCAGAAGAAATTCCTCACCCAGCGTTTCCGCACAGGAAGGAGACGATGGGGCAGAAAACCCAGAGCTGCTGGAGGGTGGTTGGAAACCCAAGGGCCAAATCCTTCAAGGCTGGGGTGCACGCATGGGGTATGGACCCCAAAAAAGGGGTTCCATGGGGTGCATGGGGTATGCCTCCAAAAAAATGTGTATGGGGAGATGGTCAAGGCCTAAAGCTCCTTAATCCCATGTTCTCCATCCATAGGTACCATGGTCGTCTCTATCGGCTACAAAACAGGTGTCTTATAGACATAGGGACCGTGCAAAAGGCTCCACCTCCATCCACTGCACCAGCAGCTGCCCTGGTGGCCCCTCTGCCTCTGCCACTGCTGATGCTGCCTCTTCAGAGAGCCACAAAGCCTTGATTGTGTTTAATTAAGTGACCACACGCTGATTTACACAACAATCACCCTGTTTCCAAACAGGCAGGCTTCAAGCAGCTCGCCCCAGCGACAGAAACACGCTGTTACTATGAAAGGCAGAACTTCATTATCAGTTACTTATTACAATTCAGAATTTAAAAAATACCTTGGGGGTTTTTTTTTGGTTTGTTTTGGTGGAGTTTGAGGGTTTGTTTGTTTTTTGTTTTTTTTTAAAAAAGACACAGCTAACGTGACATGAAAAAACACTTATTTTCGACCCAAGCCCTGGGAGGAATTTTTTTTTTTTTTTTGTGCTTGAAAGACAGACTGTTTCATGCTTTGAAGTTAATTATAACTATTTTGCTGTATACATCACTTGCTCAGGAAGTTACGAGCCTTCCAGATCTCCCTGGTTTAATCGGTACTGAGACAGACCAAGGTTTGAAAGTCAGGGCTGTCACAGCCCCAGCTTCCATTAGGAAGATTAATCTTTCCCCAGATGCAACGATGGGAAGGTCTGAATCACAGGGCTGGATCCTGCTGCCGCTTACACGGCCTTGACAGCATAGCATGCAGATGAGGAAAAGCAAACCTGGGCTGGTGAGCATCAAACCTCCTGCCATGGGACCTGACGGGAGCAAGGCAGTAGAAAATCAGCTCTTTGGGACACTTCAGCAGAGTATTTATGCCCCGTGGTGGCAAAGCAGAGCCTTCTCCACGTCTGGGTCTGCCAGGCATGGGGGCAAGTCAATAACTGATTAATAGCAGTAATCAAACTGTGATTGGAGAAGTCATGGGGGAGTCTACCAGTGGTTGTGCCTACATGGTGGCATGGGAAAGCTTCAGCTGCTCGTCCTTCAGGATGCTCACGGAGACCCACTGCTGCTTGGAGGTGTGACAAAGTACACATGGCAGCCTCCATCCCTAAATTAAGGGAATCTCCTGACTCCTCAGTGCTACACAAACTCAAATAAGGAAGAGGTGAAGGAACAGCCCATCCCACAGCAAACACCAGGCTCTGCTGAGACAAACACCTTGCAAACAAGCCCCTACCAACAGCCTGCGCCTCCTTTTTCTCCATGCTCCCCATTCGCCGCCCATCCATAGGAACAACATAATTTAGCTTTGGGCTTTTAATTCAAAGAGAAGAGTGTCTAACATGTTGAATCAGGGTCACCCCATCCTTCCTGCTCATCACTCTGAGAACACGGGCAGCACCTACGTGGGGCAAAGACATTCAAGCTGCTGCATAACAGGCCAATTCAGAGCAAACCCAGAAGAGTCACCAGGTAGCTATTATATACTCCTACACACGCAGACACCAAAGGGACAGAAGAAAAGGCTTGGCAGATGAGGAACTGGAACTCCTCTGAATGACGGGCTGCACTCTTGATGGAGCTGGCACTTGGAGATATCAGCGTGCAAAGCTCCTGCCCAGGTCTGCTGCCTGCTTGCAGGCAAATATAACCGAGAGCAGGTTTTCTGCTGGTGGGTTTTCTAGGTGAACCTCAACGTCAGAGGACTCCAGGGCCACAAAGATGCTGGAGCACCTCTACTATGAAGAAAGGCTGAGAGAGCTGGAGTTGTTCAGCCTGGAGAAGAGAAGGCTCCGGGGAGAACTTAGAGCCTCTTCCAGTTCCTAAAAGGGCTCCAGGAAAGCTGGGGAGGGACTGTTGATCAGGGAGGGGAGCCACAGGATGAGGGGTAACCATTTTAAACTAGAAGAGAGGAGATTGAGATGAGATCTCAGGAAGAAATAATTTCCTGTGAGGGTGGTGAGAGCCTGGCCCAGGTTGTCCCAGAGAAGCTGTGGCTGCCCCATCCCTGGAGGGGTTCAAGGCCAGGTTGGACAGAACTTTGAGCAAAGGGGTGGAACTCAGTCCTTAAGGTCCCTTCCAATCCAAACCATTCTATGACTTTTAGCAAAGGCCAAGCTGAAAACTGGGGAGAGAACCACAGGTGGTGAGGTTCTGCTCTCAAGCAAGAAGAGCATCACCACCACACCACCTGGCTTTGAACCATGCATGGAAAGACCCAGGTACTCTTCAACCAGCTTCAGGCCACTGCAATGTGGTTTTGGGGGGGAAATAGCACCTGTTTCAGTGCGGTTTTACTGCTTGCCAAGCTAGGCTGCTTTGTGAATTAGCTTGTCTCCTCCAGGAACCCAGGTCAGGAAGTCACGAATTACAATTCAACTGCATCTGCAGCAATCGCTGCTGAATTCAGAAGGTGCAAGGAGATCCTGCACTTTAGTCTGGGGAACCTGCAATGGATTAACATTATTTTTGTCTTCAAAAAGCAGCAGAATTCAGCTTAGAAATTAAAAGGCAGCAGCTGATCAGCGATTAGCATACACTTTCCACTGCATGAGGCCATCACTGACAAAATAACTATAAACCTTTTTTTTTAAATAAAAAAATAAAAAAAGCACAGTCTCTACAGAATTATTCTGCCTCCAGGCCCCACTGAGTTTGCAGCGCCCCGTATTTGTTTCCCAGCTGAGACAATTGCAAGTTAAGTGTTGGCTGGTGTTGCTACTGCTGCAGAGATTGTGCTGCTAAATAATTCAGTGACCAATTACTGTTTAACAGCCTCGCTCCCCATCATTTGAGCGGTGATCCGACATCCAGGCCAAGAGACTCCAGCAAAACGGAGGCTGCCAGAAGCCTTGGTTTGATGAAAAGACATCGACTCGTGCACTTCTGTGCAATATACAACTTACCAACTGGAGGACAAGGTATACAGCACGTGTTATCGCATGCCAAACAAGGGCGGTAATGAATCACTGCTTGCCTGTGGGTCACCCCTTCGACTGCCAACCAAAGCAGACTGGTGAGGGCAGAAGGTCCTGCCCATGGGATGGTTTCTTGGTGCAATGAGCTGCTGATAGGCTCAGGAAAAACAGGCAGCAGGACAGCCTCACACTGATTCTGTGCCCAGGTCAGCAAATCTGGATTCCTCCCTCATCCCCAGAAGGTATGGGGCACCACCACATTTGATGCTTTCACCATCAATGTCAGAGCCATGTCAACCAAGCCAGCAAGGGCAACCAGTTCTCCCCAGCTCCGATTCATCCCAGCCTGCCTCTGCATCCGGATCAGGACCTAAAAAATGCAGCTGCTCTCATTTTTAAAGACTCCTCGATACACAGCATGCACGACCAGCTGCCCTCTTGGCTATGAGACAGGAGCTTATTTAAGGGCTCAAGCTGATCTTCTCCACGCAGCCCACCACCAGAGCTCACCCAGCCCATCTCCATCCTCATGGCTTGGCAGAGAAACACGCCTGGGTTTTAAAGGTCCCCCTCCTGCCTACTCGGCTCCTCAGTTGTGTGGCTTTAAAGCTTTCTTCTGTGCAGCTATAAAAGGGTGTGAGAAAACTTGGAAAGGAAACCCTGGGTGGTACAGACAACTGGAACAAGGAGCAATCTGTGCCCAGGGCAGGGGAGGGGGTGGCAGGGCCCACATGGTGCCACGCTGAATAGCTGCCGGGGAGGAAATGACACACCGCACTATCCTGCTTTTGTCCAGGGGCAAGACCAAAACGCTCCAGAAAAGAGGAAAAAAAAAAACCACACACACCACAAAAAGGGATTATTCTGCCTTGAGCTGCTCCCCCTTCTCCCCTCCCCACCGCCCCCATATCTTCACTCCTACGGACCATGGGGCATCGCGGCCTGAGCAGCATCTGGATCGGCTTAGCATCAGGCTTGTGTTTTTACGCTTCCCCAGGTTTTCCCCCTGCTTGTTGCTTTTTTAATGAGGAATCATGGCCACCAAGCCAGCCGATGTGGGGTTTGGACAGCCAGCAAGGCCAGGGCACGGGGAACACCCCGCTCCACGCTCCTGGCAGCGAGCTGCCAGCCGAACGGCATGGGCAGGGAGAAGCAGGCAGTGTCCTCCAGCCCTGCCTGCACTGTCACAGAATCACAGAATGCTACAGGGTTGGAAGGGACCTCTGGAAATAATCTAGTCCAACCCCCTGCCAAAGCAGGTCCACCCACAGCAGGTTGCCCAAGAAGGTGTCCAACTGGGTTTTGAATGTCTCCAGAGATGGAGACTCTACCCCCTCTCTGGGCAGCTTCTTCCAGGACTCTGCCACCCTCTCAGGAAAGAAGTTTCTCCTCATGTTTAGATGGAACTTCTTATGTTCAAGTCTGTGCCCATCTCCTCTTGTCATCTCACTGAGCACGACAGAAAAAAGACTGGGCCCATCTTCCTGACACCCATCTGACACCTCAGCCTTTCCTCATCAGAGAGATGCTTCAGACACCTCATCATCATGGTGGCCCTCTGCTGTACCCTCTCCAGCAGTTCCCTGTCCTTCTTGAACTGGGGAGACCAGAACTGGACACAATACTCCAGATGGGGCCTTCCCAGGGCAGGGCAGAGTAGAGGGGGATGATAATCTCCCTCACCCTGCTGCTCACACTCTTCCTAATGCACCCCAAGATGCCAGAAGGGCCCATTGCTGGCTCATGGTCATCCTGTTGTACACCAGGACTCACAGATCTTTTTCCTCACAGCTGCTCTCCAGCAGGTCAGCCCCCAACGTTTACTGGCGCAGGGGGTTAGTCCTTGCACGAGGTACCCCCAAACATGCTGGCCATGGTGTCCAAGCTGGTGGTCCACCCCAAGCTCCCAACAGAGTTCCAGCTGCTCTCACTCCAAAAATTAAGTCTGAAAAACCTTTCACCCTTGTCATTCTGAATAAAAGCTCAAAAACTTTGTGTTTTGCAATGCTCTGCTGCTGGTCATAGGTCTACTCTTACCCCCGTTGCACCCCATACTCAGGGATATCCTCTCCTGCTTCCCCCATTTCAAACACATCTCCACCACACCAGCCTCATGCTGTGGGGCTTCCCCAGTCCACCACCAGGATGATCCTCTCCCCTCCTGCCCATGGGCTCTTCTCCTCTCTCTCTATAGCTGAGGCTCATTCTCTAGCCACCTCCAAAACAGATCCTTTCATCTGCAGCTCATGAACCATCTTCCACACACCCAATCACTCTTTCAAGCCCCACCCCATGGCATCACACATTTTTCCCATATCTCTCTTTTTCCTGTTGTTTCAGTATCTTACCCTTTTTGTCATGCCCTGTACGGGAACAAGAACTCATCCTTTATTCCTTACCCAAAACTATCTCCATGTCTGAGCCAGCTTCTACTCTGCTCTTCAGGCACAATGAAAACAAGGTATGCACAAATGCCATTTTCATATAAATTAAGGTTAAGGTTCCTGAAAGGGACCAAAAATCTCTATTGCTGTGGGATGGTATCTCCTGTTTAAAAGAAAACCCCACAGGAACCCCAACTAAACAACTGCCAATAGACACAAGTTCTCCTCCTACATCCCACAGGCAATTCAAAAGGACTTGGGCAAGATTAAGCTAAAAGATGGATTGGGAAGTGCGGGAATCAGGGAAGGGTGAATGTTGCCGGACAAATCCAATCTGGTGGGACTTCAGGAGGTCTTCAAAAAAGCCGACAAGCTAAAGTCAGCTTGCCAGCAGAAGAACCCATATCAGACAGGAAGGCAACCCCAGCTGGTGTTCCACTGTATTAACGGAGGAGTTGGAGGTACAGTGAGGACAATTATGCTGACCAGAGTGAGGTCTCCCCTCAGCCTCCTTTTCCAGGCTGAACTCCCCCAGCCACTCCTCACAAGACTTGTGCTCCAGACGCCTCACCACCTCCATTGCCCTTCTCTGGACACGCTCCAGCACCTCAATGTCTTTCCTGTCATGAGGGGCCTAAAACTGGATACAGCAATTTCCTGTAGTGAGTGGCACAAGGGCCAGACCCTCACATAAACATGATGGAAGCTAGAGGTGAGGTTCCTTTCTTCTGCAAGATGGAGTGGGTTGCCACAGCTTATGCTCCCTGAGCCACGGGCTTCCCGCCCGCATTGCTGGCTGGTGTCTGCAGGTGGACTGAGCTGGATCACACTCTGCCTCATGCAGGCTGGACCTAACCCAGACTGAATCATAGAATGGTTAGAGTTGGAAGGGACCATAAAGATCACCCTCATTCCAACCCCTCTGCCCAGGACAGGGTCACCTCCCACCAGACCAAGTTGCTCAAAGCCCCCTCCAACCTAGCCTTGGATTCATCTAGTCCAACTCCCTGCCTCCAGGGATGGGGCAGCCACAGATTCTTTGGTCAACCTAAGCCAGGGTCTCACCACCCTCACAGTAAAGAAGTTCTTCCCCAGATCTCACCTCAGTCTCCCCTCTTTCAGTCTGAAGCCATTACCCCTCATCCTATCCCTCTGCTCCCTCGTACATGTCAAACATCACAGCACCCTTTCAGCCCAAAGCAGTGCTGAGCCCAGCTCAAGGTCGCCTCTCCCTCTACAGACACCATTGCTCCTCTGCCTGTTCCAGCCATAAAACCCTCTGCCAACCCCACAACTGCCTGGGGCCCTCAACGCTAGTAGCCACAAAGAAAATAAAAAAATGACAAAATCAAGATTATCAATTGCAGCAGACATGTGTTAGTCATAGAATCACACAGAATCACAGAATGATACAGGGTTGGAAGGGACCTCTGGAGATCATCTAGTTCAACCCCCTCACAAAGCAGGTCCACCCAGAGCAGGTTGCACAGGAATGTGTCCAGGTGGGGTCTGAATGTCTCCAGAGACATTCTACCACCAGAGTCCAGAGACTCCACCACCTCTCCAGGCAGCCTTTTCCAAGGCTCCAGGACTCAAAGGAAAGAAGTTCCTCCTTATGTTTAGGTGAAACTTCTTATGTTCAAGTTTGTGCCCATTTCTTCTTGTCCTGTTTTTCTTCTTCTGCATGTCAGAGCTTCCTCCTCTTTAAGGCACTTTTATCTCAGCTCCTTGATACAGGATGGGGCTGTCCCTCTATCTTACAGAAAAAAGAGACTATAGCACCCCCTCCATCCCATTGGCCACGCTCCCATCCCTGTCTGCCCTCAGTTCTGGCTCTCAGAGACCCCCAGCAGCACCGGGAAGCCTACAACTACACGTGGCTGCAGCTCCTTGTTAACAGGAATCCAGCTAATTCGGCTGTGTCCAGGTGAGCCAAGATAACTACAGCAATGCTACGTCCAAGCAACCTCCCTCGTGCACAGAGAATGCCTACAGGAGAGCAGGCCACCCTGCGCTGGCTCCTCCAGGCACCTGCTAAAACCCAAAGCTTCCCATTTTATTCCCCTTTTCCAAAAAGGATTTCTAAAATTTCATGTCAAAACAATAAAAAAAAAATCAAAGCCACCTCTCCATCCCCATCCTTAGTTTAATAGAGAGTGGACAATCCTGGGCTTTGACAAACTGGGCAGAGAGTTCAGTGATGGAAAAGGTCTGTGTGGGTTTTTTTCCATTTAATGTGAAATTCCACTACTGCTCCCATCACCACCAGCAAAGCGGAAGGTGGGCTGGGGAGCAAGAAGGTGGTTTGGGGATTAGAGGGTGCCTTTGTCAGGTCCAACAGCTTCAGCGAGATATAGCCCTTTTGCACACCAAAACTAGAGGAAGAAGAGGGTCAGAAATAGGGCAGATGCCTCAGGTGAGGTCACGCCAGCCTGAACAAGGTTACCTTACTGAGGTTGCCTCAGCAAGGTGAACTCCAAAGTGAAGACTGAAGATTTGTCACTTCCACACGGATTTTGACGAGGAAGGGCTGCAAACCTCCCACATGGGGCTCTGCAGCACTCAGCCTGGATTCAGAAGAATTCCCTTTTCCTTCTTCCATCACTGAAGACTCATCTTGAGCATCTCCAGCTCCAAAGAAGAGCAAAAGCTGATGACTGTCTCAACCACATGCCAAAGCCACCTACCACAATCCTCCTGCTATCCATCCACATCCACCCAAGTAAAGCTCCTCCATGGAGATATACCACTGCCTTTATGCTCCTAGTGAATTCTTATTGATAAATTTAGACATAGCTGGCTGACCAACATGTCATACCTGCAGCAGAGCCTCCTCTTCCTCAGCTACTGAAGGATTTGACATGGTGGTGGCTGAGCAACCACCTGGAGTATTGTGTCCAGCTCTGGAGTCCTCAGCACTGGAAGGACATGGACCTGTTGGAA
>VXBJ01005781.1:1865-12296 GCA_013400055.1 Nycticryphes semicollaris | reverse complement strand
GTCAAACATCACAGCACCCTTTCAGCCCAAAGCAGTGCTGAGCCCAGCTCAAGGTCGCCTCTCCCTCTACAGACACCATTGCTCCTCTGCCTGTTCCAGCCATAAAACCCTCTGCCAACCCCACAACTGCCTGGGGCCCTCAACGCTAGTAGCCACAAAGAAAATAAAAAAATGACAAAATCAAGATTATCAATTGCAGCAGACATGTGTTAGTCATAGAATCACACAGAATCACAGAATGATACAGGGTTGGAAGGGACCTCTGGAGATCATCTAGTTCAACCCCCTCACAAAGCAGGTCCACCCAGAGCAGGTTGCACAGGAATGTGTCCAGGTGGGGTCTGAATGTCTCCAGAGACATTCTACCACCAGAGTCCAGAGACTCCACCACCTCTCCAGGCAGCCTTTTCCAAGGCTCCAGGACTCAAAGGAAAGAAGTTCCTCCTTATGTTTAGGTGAAACTTCTTATGTTCAAGTTTGTGCCCATTTCTTCTTGTCCTGTTTTTCTTCTTCTGCATGTCAGAGCTTCCTCCTCTTTAAGGCACTTTTATCTCAGCTCCTTGATACAGGATGGGGCTGTCCCTCTATCTTACAGAAAAAAGAGACTATAGCACCCCCTCCATCCCATTGGCCACGCTCCCATCCCTGTCTGCCCTCAGTTCTGGCTCTCAGAGACCCCCAGCAGCACCGGGAAGCCTACAACTACACGTGGCTGCAGCTCCTTGTTAACAGGAATCCAGCTAATTCGGCTGTGTCCAGGTGAGCCAAGATAACTACAGCAATGCTACGTCCAAGCAACCTCCCTCGTGCACAGAGAATGCCTACAGGAGAGCAGGCCACCCTGCGCTGGCTCCTCCAGGCACCTGCTAAAACCCAAAGCTTCCCATTTTATTCCCCTTTTCCAAAAAGGATTTCTAAAATTTCATGTCAAAACAATAAAAAAAAAATCAAAGCCACCTCTCCATCCCCATCCTTAGTTTAATAGAGAGTGGACAATCCTGGGCTTTGACAAACTGGGCAGAGAGTTCAGTGATGGAAAAGGTCTGTGTGGGTTTTTTTCCATTTAATGTGAAATTCCACTACTGCTCCCATCACCACCAGCAAAGCGGAAGGTGGGCTGGGGAGCAAGAAGGTGGTTTGGGGATTAGAGGGTGCCTTTGTCAGGTCCAACAGCTTCAGCGAGATATAGCCCTTTTGCACACCAAAACTAGAGGAAGAAGAGGGTCAGAAATAGGGCAGATGCCTCAGGTGAGGTCACGCCAGCCTGAACAAGGTTACCTTACTGAGGTTGCCTCAGCAAGGTGAACTCCAAAGTGAAGACTGAAGATTTGTCACTTCCACACGGATTTTGACGAGGAAGGGCTGCAAACCTCCCACATGGGGCTCTGCAGCACTCAGCCTGGATTCAGAAGAATTCCCTTTTCCTTCTTCCATCACTGAAGACTCATCTTGAGCATCTCCAGCTCCAAAGAAGAGCAAAAGCTGATGACTGTCTCAACCACATGCCAAAGCCACCTACCACAATCCTCCTGCTATCCATCCACATCCACCCAAGTAAAGCTCCTCCATGGAGATATACCACTGCCTTTATGCTCCTAGTGAATTCTTATTGATAAATTTAGACATAGCTGGCTGACCAACATGTCATACCTGCAGCAGAGCCTCCTCTTCCTCAGCTACTGAAGGATTTGACATGGTGGTGGCTGAGCAACCACCTGGAGTATTGTGTCCAGCTCTGGAGTCCTCAGCACTGGAAGGACATGGACCTGTTGGAACAAGTCCAGTGGAGAGCCACGAAGACAACCAGAAGGCTGGAGCATTCCTCCTATGAAGACAGGCTGAGAGAGTTGAGAGAGTTCAGCCTGGCTCCGGGGAGACCTTTCAGCCCCTTCCAGTCCCTAAAGGGGCTCCAGGAAAGCTGGGGAGGGGCTCTGAATCAGGGAGGGGAGCCATAGGACAAGGGAGAATGGTCTTAAACTGAAAGAGGGGAAATTGAGATGAGATCTCAGGAAGAACTTCTTTGCTGTGAGGGTGGTGAGAGCCTGGCCCAGGTTGCCCAGAGAAGCTGTGGCTGCCCCATCCCTGGAGGGGTTCAAGGCCAGACTGGATGTGGTATTAAGCAACCTGGTCTGGTGGGAAGAGTTCCTGCCCATGGAAGGGGAATTGGAACTGTATGGTCTTTAAGGTCCCTTTCAACCCAAACCATTCTATGATTCCATGATTCTAGATGATGAGCTTCAGCTGTGGGGAGAGAGGAGCAGAGCCCATGGACAAGTGAGGAGAGATTCATCCTGGTGGTGGACTCTGGGGAAGTCCACAGCACGAGGCCAATATGATAGAGTGATACCCACCATGGGGCAGTAGGAGAGGACATGCCTGAGCATGGGGTTCAACAAGGGGGGAAGATTTAGCCCTCCAGGTCATCTCAGTCACCTGGGTGTCCCCCAGGTCCTGAGTCACCAGACACTCATTAGCCACCTCAGCCACCCAAGGCACCACCAGCGCCCTGGGGCCAGCACGACGTGGGGAGCCCTGGGGAAGGATTGAAAGGCTGCATGGAACCACTTGCTTCAGATTGCACTGTCTGAAGGTTTGCATATTTGGAAAGACATAAAACCATCCCATAATGCTAACAAAAATAGCTCAAGACCAAAAGAGAAGTGCAACTGCAACTATTTTGGGCTTGCGCATCCCATGCTGAACCCACCATTGGTGACTGCCAAAACCCACAAAGATGTCCCCATCCCCAGGAGCTCACTGCGGAGCACGAGAAGAGGCAGAGCCTGTAAAGAAAAGGTGTCCAGCAGTGGTATCCAATACAGCAGAAGGGGAAAAAAAGTGGTTTTTGTGTGGTTTTTTTTACAAGCCACACCTGTGCAACACCCACCCAATGGTTTCCCTCCAGTCTCATCCAAACACTCGCTACTTGGAAGTCGCTTCCCAACGAGGATCAACTTTGCTAAGAGAAAAGAAGGGAGCCCTAGGCAAAATCAGCTTTTTTTTCTCTCCCAGAATAGGCAATTATCTCTTGCAAAACTACGGACTTCTAAAATACAGGAGAGGCACTATCAAGCTTTACTAAAATGGCGCCTTTAAAGTACAAATTGTTACAACATGGTGAAAATAACATGGGGGATTTGCAGACGCAGAAAGCTGGGACTACTTTTGATTTTATAGTTTCCAGGCAAACTGGGCTCCAACAGAGACAACCTTAAAAAAATCACAGCTGTATTACATACACTTTTAGGTGATTTTAGAGGAGGTGCAAGTGAACTGCTCCGCCGTTCCTCCTGAAGTCCCCACAGATAGGCAACCAAGGTATACCAAGTAATGGATGTAGAACATGAACCAAACTGCAATACATACCTAATATATGGCGGTGTGATGTGGCTAAAAACATTCTTGAGGTTTATTTTATTTCTTCTGCCTACAGAAGAAAACCCTGATGTTCCTACCTATATGGCGTGCCAGGTGAATATCAGAAATATCTTCATTGCCCACCATCAATACACGTAGCTATTAAGCAGAGAGATGCAGACAGAGATAAGGGAACATTTTTTGGAGATCACTAAGGCAGCCCTTGTAAAGGCACAAGCTTCAGGATGCAAGGAACTGAAAGGCAAAACAGAGACCTGAGATTTACATCCCAGAACAGGCTGCGGAGCGTGAAGCAATAACGGTGGTTCTGGAGAACACAAGGCAGCGAACGGCGTCTGATGCGACTTCTTCAGACAGGCAAAGCAGGCAGGAATGAAGCAGGCACAGGTCTATGCAGATTCCAGCCCATGACACACTCAGCAGAAATTATAAAGTCTAAGTGCTTTCTAACGAACAACAAAGAAAAAGCCCCTTCGGTCATTATTTCATTTATTTTTAAATGAAACATTTTAAAAAAAAAAAAAAAATCAGTAGCATCTCCTTCTCCAAGAACAGTTTCAGGGATGCCCCTCCTGCTTGTCTCCTCTCCCCCACAACCATCAAAGGAACTGAGCTGAAGGTGAAGCAGTTTTCCAGGGGCAGGGAAGGGCGCAGCTCTGGAAATCCCATGGAAAAATGGATTCCTTCTCATAGGCCTGAGTATGTCACATTCTCAACCTGCCCTGTCACTACGATCACCTCATCCAGGACCAGAGCTGGCGTGAAGCCAACCCAGCATTTTGCAGGAAACTCTGCACATAAATAAATGTCTGCACAAAATGAATGCAAAATTATGCCGCTAATTTGCATGGGTAATTACTATGAATTAGTATGCAATTGGCCAATTAGATTCCCTTCTTGCATGCATGCAGTTTCTAAATTCGGGCCTCCTCATGGAGCGATGTCCTGGTTTGATAAGCGGTCCAGCTGATGGGTTGTGTCCAAGTTCCATTCCCAACCTCAGGATCATCATAGAATCATAGAACACTTTGGGTCGGAAGGGACCTTTAAAGGTCATCTAATCCAAACCCTCTGCCATGAGCAGGGACATATGCAACTCACCCGGGCTGCTCAGAGCCCCATCCAACCTGACTTGGGATCTTTCCAGGGATGGGGCATCTAACACCTCTCTGGGCAATCTATTCTAGGTCCTCTGTGGGTTCCCATCAGAAGTACAGGCTAAAAACATTCACTGATCCCAGATTTCAGAAAAATCACAGGATTTATCTATAACATGCCACTGAGGTGACCTAACCTCACCTCAGCCCAAAGAGCAGAGCCTCAGGAAGCCCAGGTGTGATATTTGAGCTAAAACAGGTTTTTCATTAAGACACCCAATGCTTAACTAAAAATTATAGAGAATCCATGCCGTCCCTATACAAGCATGTCAGCAGCCTGCCTGGAAGTCTTTATGATGTTTGGCACATCCAGTTAAAAGACACAACAGAAACATTTTTACTCCTCATTCACAGGTCAAGGGCTCTAAGGACTGAGAGGAAGCCACCCCAACAAGTGGGTGCCATCCCTGCCAACTCAAGAGGCAGCACATTTCTTTAAACTCCTTTTTTACCTCTAGGCACAAAATGGAAGAGTTCAACCAGAGAAGAAATAATGAAGGAGAAGAGCCTCTCAACAACTCTGGTTTGAAGTCACCCCCATAGGAAGAGTTGTGCTGCACGGATTCAGGGTAACAGAGAGCCAGACAGGGGCCTTGACCCTGATCCTTGCCCTTCTCCTGGTCCTCTCCTGTGGTTTGGGACCCAAAGACAAGCAGCCACTCTTCCAGGCAGAGCTTCTTCACCTCCAGTGACTCTGGAGATCTGGAGTTCATCACAGAAGGAAGAGTCCGGTGAGCTGTGAGTCCATTTTGGGGAGCCTGATGGCTGTAGGAGGAATAGGACTATGCTGGACCCCCATGGCCATGTGGCATTTTCCTAATTTTCTGCAGAGAATGGCAGGGAGGAGAAGGAGGAGGACAAGGACAGGAGCACTGGGGAATGACTATGTCCCATTAACAGCACTGGTGATGCCAAGAAACAGGGAGGCACCAGTGAGAGACAACAGGGACAACAGTGAAAATCACAGCAGCACCAAGACCACCAGAGCAAGGTGGCCAAGAAGAGGCTCCAAACCAGACAGTGATCAACCTTATGCATCCACCAGTGGCTCCTCCACCCAGAATCAGGCCCCTGAGGTCCATCTCATGAAGGGTGCCCGTGGAAAAGGACCACATATGAAGGTGAAGATGTCCATGATCATGCTACCAAGGAAAGCATCACCACTCCGTTTTGGGTGGGGTGAAGAGGAGCATTATCTCCCAAAAATCCTGCCACCAGCACCCCAATCCCCCATCTTTGCTCCCCACACCTCAGCTCCCTTTATCTGGCACCCCCAGGCAGCAACAACGGAAAGTTAGAGCAGATTTCCCCTCCAACGCTGTGTTAATTCTTGCCAAAACAGAGGAAACTCACTGAAGACTGGAAGGTGACTTTAATTTCCTCCTCTGATTTTTCTTGGCGAAGGGGAGGGTGGGTTTGATTTATTTATTTATTTTTAATGCCTTCACCTGCTTTTGAGCTACGGCTCCCAGAAGAGGAGCATCTCAATGGCACGCTCATCCGCGGGTGCCTACAGGGAAGCTCAGCGCTTGGCACAGCAGCACCTTCCCCAATTACTTGTGTTTCAGAATCAAAAGTGCCTTTTTCCTCTATTCCAACCCCCACCAAAAAAGAAAAAAAAAAGTAAAATCCAAGTGATNAAACAGGGAGGCACCAGTGAGAGACAACAGGGACAACAGTGAAAATCACAGCAGCACCAAGACCACCAGAGCAAGGTGGCCAAGAAGAGGCTCCAAACCAGACAGTGATCAACCTTATGCATCCACCAGTGGCTCCTCCACCCAGAATCAGGCCCCTGAGGTCCATCTCATGAAGGGTGCCCGTGGAAAAGGACCACATATGAAGGTGAAGATGTCCATGATCATGCTACCAAGGAAAGCATCACCACTCCGTTTTGGGTGGGGTGAAGAGGAGCATTATCTCCCAAAAATCCTGCCACCAGCACCCCAATCCCCCATCTTTGCTCCCCACACCTCAGCTCCCTTTATCTGGCACCCCCAGGCAGCAACAACGGAAAGTTAGAGCAGATTTCCCCTCCAACGCTGTGTTAATTCTTGCCAAAACAGAGGAAACTCACTGAAGACTGGAAGGTGACTTTAATTTCCTCCTCTGATTTTTCTTGGCGAAGGGGAGGGGGGGTTTGATTTATTTATTTATTTTTAATGCCTTCACCTGCTTTTGAGCTACGGCTCCCAGAAGAGGAGCATCTCAATGGCACGCTCATCCGCGGGTGCCTACAGGGAAGCTCAGCGCTTGGCACAGCAGCACCTTCCCCAATTACTTGTGTTTCAGAATCAAAAGTGCCTTTTTCCTCTATTCCAACCCCCACCAAAAAAGAAAAAAAAAAGTAAAATCCAAGTGATCCTGCAATTCAGCTTAGCCACGGGACAAATAGCTCCAGTATCACATCTTTTTTCTCCCCAGCTCTGCAGCAAGCACATGCCAGGGAAGCGGTCCAGGTCCCACATGGATCACGGTGTGAAGAGCCTCTCAGCATCACCAGCCCCGAGATGCCACCCCCCTCAGCCCATCCTCAGCCAGGGCTGATGGCACTTTGCTCCAAGACTTTTGCTAAAGGCCCCGATGTGTTTCCCTAAAGAAGTCTCAGATCTGCAGGCAGCTGTTGGTGTAAATAAGGTGACCTCCAAAGCCACATCAGCCACCGCTGTAAAGGCACCATCCTCCTCCTCCTTGCTTCTCCCTGGACCGATGCACGTCTAAAACACGCTTAGAATAACCCTCCATGAAGAACCCCGGAGGAGGTCGGCTCCCAGAATCCATGGACAAGCCAGGCAAACAAAATCACTCACATTTGGAAGCGTGGCGAGCTCCGTCCCATAGTAAAAGGCAATTTAAAAAAGCACCCAAAAATACCACTGGCAGTGCCACAGGAAGGACATCCATCCGTTCACGTTACCCATGAAGCTGCTGCCAGAGTGAGGCACTTAAGTTGCATCAACATCACAAAAATTGAGGTTAACACCCTCTTTCCCGTATTTTGAAGGGGAACCATAAAACGAATTATTTCTAAACCAACACCAAGCTAATTTACAGCTCGATGTTTATTTCGGGAAGCTCGTCATCGTTACGGGTCACTTTAAATTTACAACCTGAAGCCGGTAAATTCCTGCATCGTCAAATTAATTGCACATTATCAAAGGGCTCATTTGTAACCTTATCATTTGAAATGGTGATCGTTAAAGAAACCCCGCTGCTTGTTTTCCTGCTTACGGTTTCACGCCGCATCTCCATGCTTCTCGATAGGCTGGCCAAAAAGTGGTTTGTCTTCTTGAGAAATAATAATAATTAAAAAAAAAAAAAAAGACTTTAAAACAGAGTATCAGGGATAAATTTAATCAGTCTGGGGCACCGGCTGACCCCAGGTCCGCACCAATGCCTGGTGCCTTTTGGTTGAAGATAAGACCAAGGCCCCCTGTACCAAATTCCAGCCCCTAAAAGACCCTCCAAGCTGCAGACATCCAAAAAAGGACGATTTATAAAGGCCAGGCTGACAGGCGGAGCGCTGCCGGCAGACGGCAACGCAATAACAGCACTGCCTGCAAACCCCCGCTGAGCAGCTTCAGTGACTGTCATCAGTCATGTTTCCCTTCTCCTCTATTTAATTGACAATCAAGATGCTTAAACAGCAACAATGAATACCCTGAAATGTTTTCTCTTGCATCCCCATGATTAACTTCTGGAACTTAATTCTCAAGCTGCAAACGGTCACCAATTTTAGCGAATCTTCTGGACTTTAACCTCAAGGCTCCCTTGTTGACCCAGCTGAGGTCACCCTGCTCCTGCCCACCCTTTTTTGGTTTTACTTTGATGGTGTGTTCATCACAAAGCCAGGCAACCTAAAATAACCCCCCCAAAGGAATTTATATTTAAAAGTTGCCAGTGGCTTCTGACTCGTGTCCCTGTGCCAAGGTACAACACGCTCTGCAGAAGGGCTCCTCTTCGTTGCAGTCATGGAGTTCATCACCTGCCAATTAGCTCGAGGTCCATACATTTGCTAATGCGGGTTTGTTTACTCCCATCAGATTTGATCAAGCATGCAAATCTTCAGGGCTTACGCTGGGAGAAAGCCTGGAGAAAGGAGAAGGCCTGAGCCAATGAATAAATCAAAGTATCATTTGGGGGGATTAAACTGGAGGAGGGAGGGCGGAGGGGGGAAAGGGCAAGAAGTAAACTTTTCTCCTCCCTCCCAACCTCCTCCTGTGCTGCACGTTGTTAGACCTGCAGCAAGAAGGTTCAGATCACATTGGACAGGCTCCTTCCACCAGGATCAGAGCCCAGGAGGTCCTACAGAGCCAAAGGCCGTCTTGCAAACTGGTGAATCTCACCTGTATTAGACCCAAAATCTCCAAGAAGCAGCCACAACAGGTTGGGAGACACCTCTTTTCTCAGTATATCAGTACCCTGTAAGGTTACTTAGGACTATCTAGAGCATCATCCACCCCACAACCCAAAAGGCCCCATATCCTTCTTGGGGGTGCTTGGCTGGCAGAGGAGACAACTTTGAGACGAGCCACAGAGCTGCTAGTTTCACCCACCGGAAGACACAAATCAAATGTCATGCTCATGGCCCCCATGTTCTCTGGGATGGGGTTCATCCTATTTGTGGACCCAAATTTTCCCTGTGGCTCCAAGTGGAGGCAGTAATTCTACATTTCAGGTCCTGAACTGTGGTGCAGTTTTGTTATTAAATGTCTGATGTTGCCTTGAAGCCTGGGAGCAGTGTTTTATGTGCATGTGAAGGTTTATAGAATGTTTGGGCGTCACTTCTGATGAATGGCTCTACATAAGTGTTAGATCTCCAACCCCTTGCTCTTGCAAATACTCTCCTTTTTTTTTTTCTTATTTATTTGTATTGCAGTAATTCATTCAGGTGCCAACCATGACTGAGGCCATGCTATCAATATGCAGCCTGACAGCAGCAGCACGAGACTGCACCAGCTCTACAGACCACAAAGGAGAAACAGAAGCATCACGGCTGGTCATTGGTGCAGAATAGAGGAAATACCAGGTGATGTCCTCAAATCCCTAGGAAAATCCCAGCAAAATGAACAGCAAGAGAACCTCAATCCACATGTCTAAGCATTTAACCCAAAGTGGACCACAGAATCATAGAATGGTTTGAGTTGGAAGGAACGCTGAAGATCATCCAGTTGCAAACCCTGCAGTGGGCAGGGACACATACCACTAGACCAGATTGCTCAAAGCCCCATCCAGCCTGGCCTTAAACACTTCCAGAAGCCCTAGTTCAGGCAGAAGGACTCTCAGAGAGACCTTTCATACCAAGACACGTGTCCCCTCAAAACACATAGGCAACATAGACAAGAGCAACTAAAGGCCATCAGCTCATGCCTCTACAAAGCCAGATTCAGATAAAGCTGTCCTACCTGGAACAGCCTCTTTAACCACCACAGAGATCTCCTTCCCAGTAGGAATGACAAGCACATCCAACGTGTGCTCCAGTGCTGGTTTGTATGGACCAGCCGGATGAGATACTATCAGCCCCTACCGCTCTTCTTCTCTAGAAGTGTCCCGAGGCGGCGTGCAAGCTCTGCTGCTGGTGAGTAACGCAGAAGCAGTGGGTAGATTTGCAATATCCCAGCTCTGGCAAAGTGCAGACCTGCACCACGCTTGACCTTAACTAAGCCAACATTGGCCAAAAGCAGGTTGTCGGGGCCCACTGGGACCCATGAGGGTATGGGCTAACTCCACATATGTGGCCAGGCCTCTGTGTCACTTCTTCTATCCATGCCAGATGTTTGTCCCACTGCAAGAAGAACCACAGTTGTGGATAACCACCATGACCGTGGGTGACATCAACCTGCTGCCACCCCAAGTCACAGCAGCTGAGGTGTCACTGTGATGGGCTGGACCCCCA
>VXBJ01005780.1:89483-153288 GCA_013400055.1 Nycticryphes semicollaris | reverse complement strand
GACCTTTAAGGGCCTTTTAGTTGCATGCATAGTATAGAAGTATTAGCTAAGTAATGTATCAGACCAGCTGGAAGCTAACCAGCTAGAGTAAGCCTCGTTTGGCCATGCCAGTTCTCCACAAAGCCACAACAAAGTATAAAGCTGCCTTTTGGTAGTCTCTGGTGTAGGCTACTGTAGGAAGAGATCCTTTATATAACTTTTTTTTGAGTTTAAAAAAAAAAACAAAACTCAAAACCTTCATTTCTTTTCAGATTCCTCATGTGTATGGAATTTGAAGAGAAGGCCAATACATTTCTTGATCTACTGAGATCATATGCCCAGCTTGGTAGTAGTTTCTTATGCATTGAAAGATCTTTCTCCATTTTTGTTGAACATCAAGGAGCTACTCTAGCTGGCTTGCAGATTATAGATGCAACTGCAGTTGTTACAGTTGATCAATTTTCAGAAGTAGAAGCTTTGGGAGGGATATAAACAAGAGAAGAACTTGAATATCTTTTCATTAGAAACACCTTGAAGAATCTAGTTTTCTTTTGATGATGCATAAAAGCTTTTCCCCCTAACTTCCTGAAGATGGTTGAGTGAGCGACATAGTCTGAGAGAATCTATTAAATGCAGGCATGGTGCAAAATTAAGATTCAATATTAAGAAAGCATATGGTCCCATGTTTTTTCATGGAGAGAGGAATCAGTTTAGCATACATGTTTTTGTTAAACACACACATGCTGACAGGTAGTTGGGGGCAGCAGCTGGCAGAGCAAAAAGTTTTTCCAAGTCATCTTAAACAATGCCTGGTAACTTTGGCTGAGTTAGTAAACAGATTGGAAACTGGCCACCTAACTTCTAGAGACCTTCAAAAGAAACATCTTAAAATCATAGAATGGTTTGGGTTTGAAGAGACCTTCAAGATCATCTCATTCCAATCCCCATGCCCTGGGCAGGGACACCTCCAACTAGATCAGGTTGCTCAAAGCCTCATCCAGGCTAGTCTTTCTTCCAAGAAGGGGACAATTACTACTTCTCTGGGCAGCCTATTCCAGTGCCTCACCACTAAGAGTAAAGCATTTCTTCCTGATATCTAATCTAGGTCTTCCCGCTTTCAGTTTAAAACCACTTCCCCTCATCCTATTGCTCCACTCCCTGATAACAAGTCCTCCAACTCCCCAGCTCTCCTTTAGGCCCCTTTTAGGTACTGGAAGGCCACTGTAAGGTCTCCCTGCAGCCTTCTCTTCTGCAGGCTGAACAATCCCAACTCTGTCCTCATAGGAGAGATGCTCCAGCCCTCTGATCCTCTTTAGGTACTGGAAGGCTGCTTAGCATCATGATTCAATTAGCAAATTTTTCCTTAGCAATAGGTAAATTCAGTTGTCTCTGTACTAGTTTACTCTTCTGTAAAACCTGTTTTTATTTAATTCCAGACCCTTATGAACAATTTTTATCTCAGAGTAAAACAGAACTAGAAGATACCTCTTGGTGCAAATAATACAGCAAAGCTAGATAATCATCTGGATGTGGGAGCCAAGATTTTCCCTACATCAAGGGGTGAATTAGATTGTCTTCAAGATAATTCCGAACCAAGGGTGCACAGTAAAAGACTTCCACATAGTAAATGGATCCTACATATTAGTCTTCCTTACATGCCTGCTTGGTTTGTCTTCATGATTTTTTAAGGTTGTGCCTTTTATTCAGCTTGCAATCAGGCCTAATTTATTTCTCAGATTAAAGTAGGAAGGTCTCTCCTATAAAGATGCAAGGAGGCTAACTTGCTGGAAATATATGGACCTATTTAAGTAGACTCTGCCCTGTGCAGTCTCCTTGGCCTCTCTGCTCTCTCCTTGTGGTAGACACTTGGTAGTCTGCTGAGGATGGGCTGAATGCATTGAATTCCTATACTGAACACATGAATGTGTGGAAGAAACTTAATGAACTGTGCTTCAGATGGTTGTTAGATTTATTGTCTCACATTGGCCTTAAAACCTATGGAACTATCACATGTGTCTTTGAGTAAAAATTATGCATGAAAATACTTTATCTGACACTGTATTCTTGACTCTGTTCACTTATGACTTCTACAGTCAAAATGCTTCTGAATGAAGGCAAAGTTAATCTTCTGTTATCATTTGGCTCTATCTGCTGCTACCACCCTTTCTGGAGGAGCAGGAGTATCTTCCTGAGTACCATTAATCAACGTCTTTCCTTAGGAGCTGTTTGATCCGAGCTTTGCAAAAGAGAAATAGAAAATTGAAGCTTACATTTTATGATACTCAAGCCTCTGACTCAGACAACAAAGCAGCATGTATTTTTAACTAAAATTATTTCAAAATAGCAAGTAGCTCTTCCCAAATTTATCGCATCCCTGATGGTGTTTGTTGATTTTAAAGAGAGATTGGCAAGAAACAATAAAACAGCACTAACTTTTCTGAAGTTCTAGTTGTAAGGCTTCAGATGGAGAGAACTTGGGACTGCTGTATGTTGTGACTTGTCAATTTGATTATGAACATGTTATCAAGAAAGGCCTTCCTTGTTCCCTGTTGGCATCTGGGAGTTCGACAGGTACGGGAAAATGGCCTGACCAAACTTGGCAAATTGACTTGGCAAGGACCAAACTTAGCAAATTGACTCAGCTATCACTGTTCTGGGGAGCTGCCAGAGGGTTTCACAGAGAGAGAGAGAGGGGTAGTCTGAGAATATGACCTGGTGGAGTGACATGAGGTCCCACAACTATCTTGCTGTGCTCTTTTGTGAAATTCAGCCCTGCTGGAACCTTTCTCTGTGCAAAAAGCTGAACTGTCCTAAAGATTATAGGTTGGTTTTAAATAATGAAATAGGATATGAAGCTCTATGTAAACTTTGTAAGGTAATTTTTTCACTGCTGAACTTCTTCCCGTGTGAGAAAATTAATATCCTAAAAGGAGGGAAGGAAAAACCTTGTATTGTACACTTTGTGGAAGGGGAACTGAGGAAGAAACCAAAGATAAGGTTGCACCACGACTGGGATCAAATCTCAATGATGCAATGGATAGCCTTATGTAGGGTCATCTTAAGTATGCTAAATGTGTCCATGGTGGCAGTTTTTAGCCAGCAGACCCAGTAAAGCCTCTGCTGATTGCAATTGCAAGCTGATTTGGCCCATGTAAACAAAGCTGTGCATGCAGTCTGCAATCAAGTGAGCACATGTGCACAGCTGTGTTTATCTGACACTTTGCAAATCAGGATTTTATTTCTAAATAGCATGCTGACAAGAACAAGGTCATGGAAATCTTCCCATTAGCACTTAGAAGGAATTACATATTTTTAGAATGTTACCTTAAGAGCTTGGAAATTAGCACTCACGAAGGATTGGCTTCTTTAATGCTTAAACCTTCACTTAAAGGTAATCTACCCAACTACAGGATCACAAAAACAGAAAAAAAACCCTTATTTAGATAATGAGTAGACTTTTAGAAAATAAAAGCTTGTCTAACACTCACCTTAGACTTGCAAAACAAAATGTTAGCAGCAAAATATATGGGCTTAAGACGTGTCCAGTACATTGCAGAGGGCTCCTATTTCCCATTGACTTCACTGGAATTGAAAGGCTATAGTCTCTATTGAAGAAGAAAATCTTGAACACTGGATTTCATTCATGACAACAGGGAGTATATAACAGTGGCTTGAGGGGTCTGTTGTAAAGTCAATTCTAGGTTGAATTTTCTGAATCTCCTTTGAATGAGAAATGGACAATAGGCTTTCAGAAGTTTGTTTAAAAATTGCACTTCCTCTGGTTGACAGCATATCAGCCATACAGCCAGAAAGATACTTTATAAAGCTTATTCAAGATATTACTTGTAGAAGGGTGGAGCGTCATCTTATCATAGAATCATAGAATACCAGGTTGGAAGGTTCCAATGTTGGGGAATCTTGCACTTCTCTGGGGAGATTATTCCAATGCTTTGGTTGTTTCCACTGTGAACTTCTTGTGTCCAATCAGAATCTTCCCTGGAGTAACTTGTACCCTTGTCTTTTTCCATGTGCCACCCTGTAAAAAGGGAGTCTCTGCCTTCTTTGTAGCCACCCTTTAAGGTATCCCCTATGTCTTCTTTTCTCAAAGCTGAACAAACTCAGTTATTTCAGCCTTTACTCATATGGCAGACTTCCCAGTCCTTTGGTTATCTTTGTGGCCATTCTCTGGACCCTCTTAAGCCTGTTCACGTTTTGGGTTTTTTTATTTTTGGATAGAGAGGACCAAAATCAAACACAGTGTTCCAGGTGTGGCCTGACAAGCATTGAGTAGAGCAGGATAGTGACAACTTTATCTCTGCGGTGATGCCTTTGTGGATGCAACCCAGCATCCTGTTGGCTTTCTTTGCTTCTGCAGCACACTGTTAGTTCATATTGAGCTGCTCGTCCACCAGGACTGGTACTGTTAAACACTTATCAGAAGTATTACTGGATTTTACTAACCACAGGAATTTTTCGTAAAGCAGCTAGGAAAAGCCTAAATATTTGTTACGAACGCCTGATTTTAGAGAGCTTGGCTGAGGAGGCCACACAGACAGAATGAGAAACAGAAGGGCTGGCAAGGGGCTCTTCTGATCAAATGAAAACTAAGGTACTGGATAATTGTAACTGCCTTATATGGAACCTAAAAGAAACAAATATGAACATTTAAAAGAAAAACAAATGGTCTATATGGCTCTTAATAAATTCTCATGCCTCCCTTACATATATTGGTTATTATATATCTTCATATCTGTGCTATAAAAAGTTCTATTTCAGCTCTGTTAGATGTTCACATAACAGGACAGAGAAAGTCCTTTAGACTGAAGGGAATGAAAACCATATGGAATGGCTGGTTGCCACTTCTCTACATAGCAGAATTCCCCAAAGTCGGGAAAATTACCAAGCTTATCTACTTGCAAAGAAGTAGGTTACCAAGCAGAAAAAAAAAAGGCAGTGTTGTTGAGCAAACGTAGCCTGTGCAAAATACTTAATCTTGAAATGGGATACCATTACCTGCACATGATGAAAATTATGCATTATGTACAGATTCCAACATAATAACCAAATGCTTGCATCCATCTCTCCTGGGCACCTGTGAAGACCTATTTTATCAGTAGAGAATCTTTGACAGAGAACTATGCCAGGTAATGCTCTGCAATGAAATAACTGGATTTGCTTTCTACCTGTGCTTGAAGAGGGAAGAGAGTGAACATTTGTTTCCTATTTCAACGTAATGTTGTGCTACAGATGAATTTTCCAGTCTTTTCCTTTCTCCAAAATATCTTCTTAGTGAATCAGAATTAAAGAAAGCAGACTCAAGTATTTTATTTTACTTTTAGTTGCAATTTTAAGTCTCCAACTCAATCCTAGCTGGTCAACAGTAGATTTAGTACATTCCCAACATATTAGTGGTCACATGATTCAAGAGGTCTGTGCTTATCTTCTTGTGCTGGAAAAATCTACAAAGTTCTGTTCTTCTTTCTGCTTCTTCCCCCAGATGGTATATCCCAATGTAGTTTTGAAGGGTGGTGTTCTGAACCAAATCTGTCCACAGGACTGACCTTGGAACTTACAGCTGGTCTTTGGTGAGAACACTTCAACCAAGGTATTAAATTTAAAGAACTTAACCTCACAGAGAAAACTACATTTTTCCAGGCCCCATACTTTAAAAGCAGTAATTTTATGCAAGCTTCCAGTGATTGTGCCTGGCATAAGGGGTTTGCCAGTTATTTGAGATACGATAGAAAACTTGAGAACAAGCTGAAAAACATCCTGAGTTAAATGTGTGTTATGTTCCTCATGTGAAATGTGTGTGCACCCTGCCTAAGGCACTTCTCCAGGTCATTGCGTCTGTAATGCTATGGCTGATGTAAGTTGGATCCTGAGATGGTATAACTTACCCTACTTTAGAGGATGGGCTTAGGTTATACAAGATTAACATTTAAGTTCATTGCTGGGCTTCCAGGAAGAAAAAGTAAAGTAACTTAAGGACTAGAAGTATTAATGATGGCACTTGCCCTTGAGAAGGAGCTATTTTAGACCACTTTTTTAAAAAAGTTCAGTTTCTCAGTTTTTTTCGGATTGAGCACAGTGTAGTACCTCTTGCTGGGGAAGTGTGAATCTTCCCACTTTTAGGTAATGAAGTGTCTAGCCCTGCAGGTTACAAACTACTGGTAATTAAGTTGGACTTTAAAATATCTGTCCTGCATGCATATTTTCAGCTTGATTAAATATCTGAGGTTAGTTGCATTTTAAAATAGCAATACTCTCAGTAACTGCTGGAGAGGGCTACTCGATGCATCGGATTGGATTCCAGCAAGTGAAGTTGGCCCTGAAGTGTTAGAGTGATGCCAAGTGGAAAAGTGAAATTCCTGACTTTTGGATAATGTACTGAGCTATTTGTATGAAGCAAAGTGATATTCTTTGATACAAAAAAGAAACTTTTTGGAAGGCAGAAGGAGCACAGTGTGGGGCCTCTAGTTATAAGCTTGGGAAAACTCTTGTGACCTTTGTTTCTACCTCTTATTTCCATGTCCTTGGCCAAAGATCCTTTATTTTGCGCCAGCTTCTCCCCTATTCCTCTTTCCTGCCCTTTTTGCAGTCATGATGGTGGAGGCCAAGCACGCAGGAGATCCCTGTAAAGGAGCAGCAGCTCACCCTTGCTCTTCAGATGATTTAAAAACTTCTACCTCAACCACTCAGAGCAGGTTTTTGGCCATATAAAGAACAGCATATCAGTTCTCCGCTGCTGTGGTTGTGTGGCTTAATCCTCTCTGAGAAGGACAATGACCAAGGATGAAGAGCCCTACTTTTTTCCCCCCACTTTTACTGCTGGACCTTAGGAGAGGGACATGCATGTGCTGATCATTTGTGACTTAGGGTCCATGGATGATAGTTTAATCATCTAAAAAAACCCTCAAACCTAAAACTATAAACTTCAGACTGCAGGGTTTGTGCAGAAGGCATTTGCATTTGTGAGAATGGGAAGATTCCCTTCAGTTCAGAGACCCTGCTCTAAGACAAAGAAGCTCCCTGGCCTTCTTGGGGAAGGACAGTTAAGTATTTAATACTAGAGAAACACAGTACTGTCTTGGTCTTGAAAACAGCTCAACCCTATTTTAAAAATATTCGAGTCAAGCAGATTAGCAAAAAAAAACCGGAGATGGGTGGGAAAAAAACCCTCTAGCTAGAAAACTTCAGTTATGCTGGCTGAAGTCTGGCTAAATGTTATAATGAAGAGAATAGCTCTGCAGTGCAAAGGTTTGAGCAAATTAATTCAAAGTGTCTGTTATATAATTGAGAAATCCCTACTGTGTCACCTGGAAACTTAAAATGCTGGGTTTTGGTGTCTTCTCTACTTTGCAGCTGTGCGATAGACCTGTCAGTAAAGAATCAGCACTCTAATTGCCGTTACATAAGGTCTTAATGTTTGAGCTACAAGGTTTATTACCACTTTTGGAGGTTAATATACAAAAGCAGAAAGCAAAATAATTTTTGCAACAGATTGGGCAGAAGGTTAATGGCATACTGAATACACAGTCAGAGAGAGCCTTGGACTGTTCTAGAGTGTACATCGATTATAGGAGCATGGAAAAATGTTTTTGTACACTGTTCTTGTATACTGGCAGTGCAGTTGCTGAAAAACTATATTGCTTTATATTAGCTATGTTAAACTGGATGAAAGCTGTAAAGGATTGAATAATGGTACTGTCCCTGCTTTGAATGTCAATTTGTGCCGTTTTCATAACTCTTTAATGAAGTTTGTTCCTCCTTGCCTGACCCTATATTGTCAAGTGTATGACAAATGCCAGAGTGAACTTTGAAGTTACATAGTTAATAGAAAAAAGGATTAATGTAGTCCACAAAGACCTCTGTAACATATACTGTAAAAACACAGTAAATATCACAAGTTACCCTTATTCAATGTTAAACAAACAAAAAAAATATTCAAAGCTTTAATGTTTTGAATAGCCTACTCTGTTCTCATGTAGCTGATTAACAATATTGAATTTTACTAAATCAACAATTTTTGGCAAACATACAGGTACAGGTCAAATATAAACTAAAATATCAGCCATAATGAAAAAATTAAATGTTTTTACAGTACTGTTTTCCCCATGTATTTATTCTTCAGCTGTGGCTGTATTTAGTAATAATCCAGTGCATTTTGTATATGGTGAATGACATTTTGATCCAATTTCTTTCTTATTGAGAGACCAATGAGTTGTTCCTGTATCCTGCATTGTCATGCTTCCCAACACCTGAATTACAGATATTGTTTTGTGGTAAAGTAATTAACCTGCAAAATTAGAACCTCTTGAATCTGTGCATTGCTGATGAAAAGCAGCAAGTAGAAAAATATGTCTGATACTTTAATAAGAACTTTATTTTCATGGTTTTCCAAATCTGTTAAGAGAATCAAAATTAATGAACTCAAGGGAGCTGAATTACAGACATGCCACATCTACCAAACCCTTCTGCTTCTTCAGAAGCCATAGTAAGTTCTGCCACAGCTTCATACTTCAACAACTCAACCCAAAATATATTGCACAAAAAAAACATAAGCGTCTTTTAATGTGTGTATCCTTAAAGCAGAGATTTATTTTTTTTAAACAGTGCCCAGGAAATTAGGTGTAACTGACTCAGTGAAGTAAATGTAACTGCTTTCTTCAGTGCTTGGTCTCCTGTATACTTATAGGAGGCTGAACTACTTATGAGAAGCTAATTTGGGGATATGTAAAAATTAAGAGAAGGATGAATCAGGGGAGATAAAAGGAGGAACCTGGAAATTTGGGAAGATACATGTGTGCCTGTAATTGCTATTTGGAACAACAGAAGCCCAAATTTCAGAGCACCTTCAGTGGAGTTCCCCTTGAAAAGGTAGAGGGTCATAAATGACTGGAGTCATGAGCTCAACACGAACAGAAGTTCAAGGCAGCTAAAGGTTCACGAAGTCAAGAGATCTTCTGGACAAAGTACTTAAACGTTTTCTTCAAACACAGCTCCAGAGTTACTTTCAAAAATATGTCTTTCATGTTTTGAGGAAAATTTAAATGAAATTTTACAAACCTGTACAGCGCATATTTGCATAGATCACTGGAATTACATACTTGAATCGATGGAGAGCTTTTACACAGTGATTCAGTTTAGTTTTTCATTCCTTTCAGTTCAGCTCACCTGGGGCTTCTTCTGCTCTAAAGAACACATTAAAATCTAAGTGATTAGAAAAATCCTGTAAAATTTTCCCCACCTCTTGTTTTGCAATCAAAAATGAAGTAAAAGAATAAAAAATTGAATCACTCATTGTTGAGGCAGATATCAAAACAATTTTACAGATGTTTCAGTGGGACTGCCCATGGGAAGTGGGTGGACATTGACACGTGTTTAGGGTTGAAGCTTGATGAAAAAGGAAAACTGCTACATTGATCAGTATTTGTTTGTATGTGAACAACAGGCAGATCAGTTTCACCTGCAGAGTAAAATAGATGGGTGAATTCAATTCTGCAAGTGTCCAAAATGGGTTAAAGAATGCTGAGTGCTACACGCAAAAAAAAAAAAAAAATACCACTGTGGAAAAAATGCCTGATTTACTTATCTGTAAATCCCAGAATTTAATAAAAAGTGATTGCTATGTGAATTAAAATCCAAAATCTCTATGAAAATCGGGTATGCAGGAGAGGAAAGATTATGCCAAACCATCAGTCATGTGACACTGAAAGATGTGTGGTACCAGTAGTAATATTTACTGGCTAATCCTTAACTTCATATTCTCTTAAAAACCATGAAGTGTGGTTTAGTACAATACAGAACTGTATATGCTGCCATAAACTGTAGAAGTTGCTGAATTGAGAATGCTGATAAGCAAACCCTATCAAGAAGCAATAAATTGAACTTTAGTCCAACTTTCTTGTATAATACTAACTTCCTTGGTATCAGGGCCTTGTTAGAAATGGGAATATGTTCCTCATGCAGCCTTGGTGGACAAGAATACTGAATAGAAGGAATTACATAGGAGCTGGGTATTTGAGTTCTTTTTCCCAAATCCTCAGGTGGCACAGAGAAGTGACAAGTTATGAAAGTTTGGGTGTTTTGTGCCTCAGGATACACTGATTGCCAGTACCAGTGTGGACAGCAGGTTGAAGGAGGTGATTCTGCCCCTCTAACTCCACTCTGGTGAGACCCCACCTAGAATACTACATCCAATTCTGGGACCCTCAACACAGGATGGGTGTAGACCTGTTGAAACAGGTCCAGCAGAGGGCCACATAGGTGCTCAGAGGGCTGGAGCACCTCTCCTGTGAGGACAGGCTGAGAGAGCTGGGGTTGTTCAGGCTGGAGAAGAGAAGGCTCCAGGGAGACATAGCAGCCTTCCAATATCTGAAGGGAGCCTACAGGAGAGATGGGGAGGGACTCTTGATCAGGGACTGGAGCAATAGGGGGGGGTAATGGATTTAAAGTAAAAGAGGGGAGATTTAGACTAGATACTAGGAAGAAATTCTTTCCTGTGAGGGTAGTGAGGCACTGGCACAGGTTGCCCAGAGAAGTTGCGGCTGTCCCATCTCCGGAGGTGTTCAAGGCCAGACTGGATGGGGCTTTGAGCAACCTGGTCTAATGGGAGGTGTCCCTGCCCATGGCAAGGTTAGAACTTGATGATCTCTAAAGTCCCTTCCAACCCAAACAATTCTGATGATTTTATGATTCTACCTGCTTGACTGTATGTTTTCATCTGATGGTTTATGCAAGGTAATCTCATGTAAAAATGTTATTAAACTATGTATGTAAGGGTAGTTAAGCACCAAAATGGCTTTATGGGTTCTGTTTTTCCTGATCTAGATCCTAGGTATTCAAAAATTAAGGCAGTTTTTTAAATGCTGCTGTGGTTTCCTACAAATGCATTCATTATACTATTTTTTGTTGGACAAAAGAGTTGTTAAACAACGTAGGAAAACCTCTCTGAAGAACAGCATTTTTCTTAATAAGCAATATCCCAAAATTGACAGAGTAGTTTAGTCCTCCCCACTAATTATGTTCTCTGCCTTTTGTGATTTATTGTGTTAATACTGCTTAAAAATGTTTGCTTTAATTTAGTTTGTGGTTCAAGCAGAACTAGTATCTTTGGGTTCCATTCCAGGCATCATTCCCTTAGTGTGTAGCTAATGTAAAAAACTTCTCAAGTAACAAGGTTAAAAAAAGGCATTTGTTTGGCTGCAGGAGTCTGAATGATACTGCATATTGCTTTTGGCTGAAAGCTCCTGTTCCAGCAAGGTGTCAGCAGCTTCTGCAATCTAGTTGCCTGAGAAAATGGCCTGGACTATTTGTTTTCTTGAAAACAACATGAGGAAGGCTTCCGATTAGAAATCCAGCTTTTATGTTAGTGGCCTAGAGAAACAAAGCATGCTCAAAAGAGTTATTTCAGCAGAAATTTTGTTTCTTCCCAAGGGGGAAAGGAAAAAATAATGTTGATTTGCATTAAACACTTTTCTGACGGTAAGTAGTCGAGATCTTTTTTCCTGCCCATCCTTTGGCCTGTCATCTATTCTTTTGGATCAGTGGAAGTACCAAATGCCAGCAGTGAGTTATGAGATGCAAAATGGCTTTAGAAGCCTTGGCATAAGAGATCTGCTTAAGTCTGTTTGCTTAATCAGTACCCATGTCAGTACTGTCCTGTCTGAATTTTTCCATTTTAGATGTAAAATCAATTTGCTAATATGAAAGATAATGAGAGCAATGCAAGTTTTTTCTTAAGCATTTGTTCAGCGTCATTCTTCAACATATTATAGATACTACTTGTTTAGAGCAAGCATGTCAGGACCATTCCCCAGCCAGCCAAAGATTTTTGTGACAGAAGTAAGTTTTATCTAATAGTCTCATCAGGCACTGTTCTGCTGCTAAAACGGGCAAAGTTTAACAGTGTGCAATACCACAGTAGTACAGCAGCAGGATACCTTTCTCCTTGTAGCTGTACATTTTACCAGTAGGAGATAGACAAGTGGTTTCTAAGTCACAATTTATCTATACTGCCAAAGTACCGGTTTTGCCAGATCCATTCTGTCTCCGCTGGAGGCATTGCCAGTATATTCATACCAGCATTTCCTCTGAAGTGTACAGCTTGCTTTTTCTCAGGTCAAGCACCCCAGCAGCCCTCTCCCTGTCTGCTAGCAAGGACTCCACAGTAGACAATGCTGATCAGACATTGGGCAGCAGATAGTCTTTTGGTTTTCTTCCTCCTGTATCAGTTTCTGCACAATGGAAAGTGAATTTCATGTAATAATGCTGTCTTATTTAGACAGCTGGTATCACTCCTCGTTAGTGAGTCAAGGAGTACAAGCGATTTGTCACATCTGCTTAGGAAACTGGAATCCCCTCTTGTAACTCTCTTGGACCCATGTGTGATTAGAGAGGAGGATGCTGACAGTGTGGGAACTTGACCACTGCATTGCTATTCATCTGTGGGATGGGCAACAGAGACCTGGTTGTTCACATCCAGTGTAACAGCATACGTTTTGCTCAGTGTTTTGCATAAGCAATTCTCTTTTGCATTTTCTTGAAATTGAACTCCTTGCACCATGGTATCACTCTGGAAACCACTTCTATCCTACAAAATATGTTTTGGGACACAGATGTAGCTGAATAAATCAGTGGCAACTTAAAAGAAAAATCAGCCCGTGGAAGGAGAGTCCCAACTTGTAGAACTGATGCAAGTCCTTGTAGATGTTCTCCATTTCTACATTCACTCTACTGGTACAAAGATCTTGGTACTGGTCCTGATCCTGGGAATGCTGAAACAAAATCAGCTTCACTCATCGCAGCAGAATTTAGATCAAATTGAGTAGGTTAAGAAATTGCAAGTCGCACAAAACACCTAAATTGCAAACTTGAGAAGTGTGCTAGAAGCATGGTTTGGTTTTTGGGTGGAGGGCTTCTTATGCTTTACTCATATTTTAACATTAGTGAGACTTAACTATGACTTGATGCCTTCACAGAAGGAACTGCTTTCAGTGAACTTTATTTTTTACAGAAACTATGGTAGTGAAAAACCGACCCTCCACTACTGAACTCATCTGTCAAAATTCCCTCTGAAATACTGTAAGTTCCTACAACAGTGATCATTTACAGGCATGTTCTGTGTGCTAGTGATATGATTAAGAAAAGTTTTTTAGATGGGTGGAGTTTGTTAACAGGGGCCAACACGTAAAAATTTAAATCCTTTAATAGCATTCATGTTATTTTTTTATTTTCACCAAAAGGCAGATAGAATCCAATTTAGTGGCTTTTGTGTCACTTTCTTTATTTCATAAAAGCTGGAGTGTTGCCATTGTTCATAAACAAGGCTTGAAAAATCAGAGTAAACTGCTGAATGCCATCAAAGACTTGGCTCAAATTCATTTTGGTGAATATGCAACTCCATGTCAACTGCCAGTGCTGACTAAAATTCTGTTTTGTTTTCAACTAAAAACACAAAACAGGTCCATCGAAACTAGAATTCAGCTTCACAGTTTCTAACATCATTGCAATTTTTAATCTATACATAACTGTTAAAACATAAACCTGTGTCATTTAGTTTTGCCCTGAGCAGGATGAATAGCAACACCACAGTTTAGCAAATCTTCTGGTTTTCAATTCTTATCCTCTAGTGGCTGCATTGCATCACTGTTTTCAACTTGTAGGGGGAAACTGTGAGTGTTTGGAGATATTGTGTTGAGGAAACTAGTACAGAGACAAGTTTTAAGCATTCCCAGACCTGTTTATTGGAGGTCATGTGATATGAATGTGCTGTGTAGCCTTGGGCTTCTTCTCTCCCTTCAGTCCAAATCACTGCTACAAGACTTGCATTTTTAGTGGCAGGTGACAAGTGGCATCACAGTCAGGCTTCTAGAAGTGAACTGTTAAGTGGTACCCAAATAAAAAGATACTGCAGTGATCCAAGTTGTGCCTGTGCTGCCTCATGTGGTTGAACCTCTCTGCCTTGCTCAGAAGCTATGAAGGTGGTGGTCTGTGTTAGCAGTGTTCAGGGACACGGCAGGGGTCTGTGCTAGCAGTGTTCAGGGACATGGCAGGATTGATGCTTTTCACCCCCTTCCTGGCTGGTAGCATTCGTCTCCCCTGCTAAGTTCAACTGCAGAATTGCTATTTGTGAAGTCAGTGCAAATCTCATCTTTATGCTGGAGTTTTCCGAGGTTACAGAATTCTGGTTTTGTAGGAGAATATGGGAAGAGGCGAGTGTTCTTTCTCCATCGTAAGGTCACACCTGCAAGGAACAGCTTCTGTATCACATGGCCAACCAGAAAGTGCTGGACAAACTTTCTTTTCTCCCGAGAGCGAACCCCAAAATATTAAATAATTGTTTAAAAATACTATGATTTGGGGGAGGCAAGGGAGTGCTAAATGGTTTTGGCCCTTATTTGACTTTGGGATGATAAATCTACTGTTTTGACTGGATTCTTTGGAGCTTCTATATCTATCCTGTTTGTCGCTCTTGGACACTTCCATTCAGGATGTTATTTCATTGACACTTTGGTGGAAAATGCCAAGTGAAACAAGCAGCAGATGCATTTTGGTGAAGTGTGAGTAGTTTAGGCATTTAGGAATAAAACACATTTGAAATGAGATACTATTAGGGTGGAGGGTGGGTGAATTCAGAACTCTTCAGTAAATCATGATCTACAGGGTGCTGAGACTCCGGTTTCCTATAAATACACTAAACTAACTTCATAAATACAAACATGTTTGATAATCCTACATGATAGTTTGGATTCTGGGGCTAGACGAAACCTCATTCAAGAATAAGGCTTTCTTGCACAAGAACTTCAGAAAATTTTGGTTGTATTACTCCTTATTATGTGTTAACAAGACTGAAATTATGAACCAAGAGACCACTGTGGTTATGCCTTCTGTTTGTGAGATTGGAGTGGAATGAAAGGTGTCATGTCCCATTTGATGCAGTGGTGACCAGCACTGAAATCTGACTTTATGCACTTGGAGCACAGTGAGAACTTGAAAATGTGAAGGTAATTTTATTGCAGCCATTCTGACTGCAACGCCTTTAAATATGAATTTAGTAAACTGACAAAAATCAAATTGTCCGTTTAGTTACAGGTCTTCTCCCAGACACTTCAATTAAGTTTTGGTATTACTAACTATTCTCACGGTTTTTATCACCATGATATCAAACAGCTTGTCCACTTGGTTGAATAGAAATAACATTTTTGGTTGGGTTTTTCATTTCCAGTTCAATCAGACTTTTCTAATTTTTATTTTTTAATTCAATATTGGAGAGAATAATTGCTGTCTGTGTGCATATTGCACTACATGGGATTTGGCATGTGTTTCTGTATGCAAGCGATACTCAGCTGGGGTGTCATGTCAACACTGCATGCAAGATAAAATATGCTAAGCAAATAAAAATGTCATTAAAGAACAGGCTTCTCTGAAGAATAAGCTAGCTGCAGATTGAAGTTAAGTGTTTAAGAGTTCCTTAATGCAGTGCCATTAATATACCTAGGCTGGGGGTGGGAAGGGGGAGAAAGCTCTGTGATAACCCACAGGCACTATTGTAACATCACTTTGCATTTAATTATACCCTGTTAACCATCAAACTGTTTGCATTTCTGATTCTACAAAGTGCCTCCAGCATTCCTAAAACAGCTTTGAAGATTTCTCCCTGTCCAATAATTCATCAATTTAATTAGTACACAAGATAGCTGATGAGATGAGCAAATACCTTCACAAATAACTGATGTGCCAGTTTTGCAGCAATAAAATCCTCATAGTCATCCTCCTCCCCGCTATTTACTGTAAATCAGATAATCTGATGTTTGTTTCTCAATCTAAAAAAGTAGGAAAAAGCAATAAACTGTTTTCCTACAAGGCTTTTTCAGGACATAAATGAAATAATGAAACAATGTATAGTCACTTGGTCGATCTTGATTATATATGACCAGTTCATTGCCTGAATAGCTTCAGAAACTCTGACCTTAGTTTTCCGTAGCCCCAGTATTTTTAATGTCTTTTATTTGGATCAGCCATGTTTTGTTTTCCTTTCATTGAAACATAATCTTGCCTACCACTGATTACAACTTAGTTGTCTGGCTTTTCAGCATCACTCTCGTCAACCAATTGCACAGTAACTAAATAATTTTGCAAACTGCACACATCTTACTTTTGCCTTTGGTAAAATTTCAAGGTATCTTTTGCATCTGGAGGAGAGTTGAACAGCAACATCTGAAGTATGTCAGACTACACCTTTCTTGAGGTATCATACCAGTACTTCAGGAGCTGGTTTTTTTAGTCATGGTTCTTGTCTCTTTCAGGGGTATAGAAGTGGAATATCATGACAGAATAATTTCAATAATATTTTCAGATACACCCTGAAATTGTTTCAAAGGCAAACATCCCTTGGCCACTGTTTATCATCTTTGGTCATTTCTCAGTCTCTTATGAGTTTGCAGAGATTTTTGTCATAGAGGGATCCCATTTCAAGTGCTTGGAATGGATAATCTAGTTCTGGTTCTGATACTTGAACCATTATAACAACTTGCAGCACTGCATCAGTCTGAAAGAGATCACCACAGATCCCACTTATTGATCTGTCGTCTTCACCTCTATTGGCCCTCTGCTCATTGCCCCCTCATCTTCCCCCTGAGTCCACCAAAATCTTTGGATAGTTGGAAGGTGAAATTCACTTGCCATTTCCTTGGTTGGGATGATAACTCTACAAAAGTGTCAAAAAGTTCTGTGGCACAGTAATAAGAAAAGGGAACAGTGCATAATGGCATTGCTTGCAACTCCATAGGCAGAAAACAATATTGATGAATTTTCAAGGGCACTAGTCAGTTTTTCCCCCCTCCTCAATCTGTCAGGAACAAGTGCAACGGTATTAGACCTGTCAAGGAATGGGCAGGCAAACAAGGAGATCACTCATCAGTGTCAGTGACAAGATTCTGAATTTGACGGCAAAGCAACAAGAGGAATAAGGATGACTTGATAATGGAAGTGCATAAGCAGCACTTCGGGCAATCTGAAAAGCACACGGGAATGAAAATGAGCTGCTGTCAGTGTATCTCCTTCATCGTGATGAGGAGGGAGGGAGACTTAGTGTTTCATAATGACTTGTTTGAGAAAAGTATTCCAGGCTATGAGCTGTAGAGAGTCAAATTCCCTGGAAATGCGAACATCATGAAATCACCTTGATGGTACCTGCATGCTAAAAAAATACTTGGAACAGTTCCTGGAAGAGGAGAGGATGCATGGACAACAGGCCGCTGCATCAGCAGCAGTATGGGCTTTCAATGTATAGTTAATCTTTTAAATTCCAGAAGCTAATTCACCAACTTCTACGGACCCTACCTTTAATACTTACCTTACCTGGCCAACAAGTGTATAAATGTAAAAAACTCATTCTAGCATCAGAGAATTTTCTTAAAGTGAAGAGAAATCAGTTTGAAGATTGGCAGTTCAAAATGAAAATATACGTTGCAGAATATTCTTAAAAGAATGTGTGATGGTATTATAATGATCTGGTATATCAGATATAAGATATACCACATAAGAGCTACTTCAGCTGGTTCAGCTACAGCCTGCCAGAAAACAAACCTCAGTCCAGAGCAAGGACTTAGGTTTGGGTTGTCTTGGGTTTTTTTGCTATGGAGAAAGCTAGTTCCCACAAAGCTATACTTGCATATACCTAAACCATGCACACCACCAAGATTCATGTTTCCATCTGAATGATCAGAGCACTCAGAATGAAAAAAGTTCATTGCAACCCAGGAGACTATAGGGAAAAAACTGATTAACCGAACAATTATGAATTATTACTGTCAACACATTTTTCATCAATTTGTGGAAAAAAAATTTTGGAACACAAGGCCACACCCCATATGTAAATCTTTCTGTAGGTTCAGCACTCCTTTAACTTCCTTATTTTGTAACTGCAGACTGGGGAAGGCATGGTTCAATATCAGCTTGATTGAGATCTCTAATCTCTTGCAGTGACCATATCTTGATAACCTTTAATTGCAAATAGCATAACATTATATGCTGTTCCATTTCTTGGCAACGTGTCAGCCCAGCGTCTTAGTTAAAAGTGCCAGCATTTGTGATTTTACTGTTAGAACTATATGTGTAATTCTGGAGATAATATTCTGTTACAGCTGAGTTTTATGGCAAAGTGTTTCTACAAGTAGACTGACAACCAAATATCCGTGAGAGGTGAGTGACGGGAGGAGCAGATGCTGCTGGGAAACGCACAAGGGAGAGTGTTGACAAAACCTAACACTAATCGTTTTGTTTCATTCTGAGGTCAAGTGCATTTGTTTAACTTCTGAGCAGTTGTGTTATGTAGTCTTGAATGTTGAGTCTTATTTTGAACAGCGCAGGCATGAGATCTTTTGCATACCAATTCAAGGAATAAAAGAAATTGGAATTAAGAGCAAGACTGTCGCATTAGTAAGCCCAGTCCTAGCAGATTATCCAGCTAATGCTATATTCCTGACGACAAGACTTGGTCAGGAGGACGTTTATGGCTAAATAGTTATTTTTTTCTATGAACTGCATATTTTTGCAAGCAATTACAAAGCAGAATTAGGCTAAGGATCATGTTCTGTTACTACCCTTATGTACTTTAAATCAACATTTAGAGTTTCAAGGCTTTTGGGTGTGGATGTGTGGATAAGTGTCTTGGCTTCTTGCATCCAAGTTTTAGAACTATTTTGCCATAGTTAAATTCACAGCTCATGTATGTATAGTCCTCAAAGTCACCACTGGCATTTGCCACAATTTGAATTCCATATGGTTCAGGATTGTTTCATCCTGTGAAGCAATGATTAAGATGCCTGGCTTTTTCTTAAACTTTAACTGCATCTAGAGGAAAAAAATGTCATGTTATCTCATGGTGAGTCAGCTATGGCCTTTTTGTTCCATCTCTTTTGGAATGAGTCATGGTACTTTCATCCCTCCAGTGAGTGTGTAAGTTGGCCTGGTGCTCACAGAAAATTTGAAGGGAAGACTGGAAATGGTTCCATTGAAGATAATGATGGCAGGAGACAGTATGTCTGTGCAGTTGGAAAACAAGAAAAAGTTGCAGTTTGTTTTAATGGCACTTTTACCAGTGAGTGATAAAGGACCCTGGATAAACCCCTGTTAATTTATGTCTATATTCCCATCTATGAAATAGCAATAGCATGTTATTTAACCAAGTTACAACTGCCTGCATTTCTTAATATGCTTTATCTCAATTTCTCACTGATTCCAGCACCACCACTTGGAAATCTACAAAATGTAGCCCAGCCACATTTACAGCTGTATGGAGTTACAACTCCTAGTTATCCTCTTAGGTTTTTTTTTTAATTTAGGGCATTTGAAAAAAGAAATAGCCAAAGCAGCCAGAAGGTGGACTGGGCTCACGTAAACTCTGTCTTTGGTCTTAACCACATTCCTTTCCAGAGACTTGAATGTTCTGGGTGGTTCTCTGTATTAAATTAGAAATAGATGGATCGCATCTATCACTTGAGGACTAATAATGTTAGTTGCAGGAGGCGCCCTGCAGTGATAGTGAAGACTTTAAGATACCACTTTAAAGTGGTATCTTAAAAAATCAGAATGCAGAAGTGAATCAGATTTCGTGTAGGCTTTTGGAAAGGAAGGAGGAATTGCCATGAATCTTTCCAAGGTGCAAAAAAACTCCCACACTTAGGTGTTTTCACTCAGACTGAGTCCAAGTGTTAAATGGAAATGCTGATGTGCTTTTAACATGGAAGTAGGAAGGAAGTGGCAGGGAACTGGAATGGATTGGATGGATATGGATATGCATGTATGGATAATGCAATGCAAGAACAAGATGAGTGAACTCAAAGAAAACTTGTACCATACTGTCATCCCACTCTCTTTATTTTTTATACATTTGTAAAACATGCTGTGTATTTTGGTGCCTAGGAGGGAAAGGTCTGCAAGTTCCATGCACATTATTAGTTTTTCTTGGTTTTGCCTATGCTCCCCTTGGAAACTACTTAAGCATCTGTGGTAACCGCCCTGTGATCTGGTACATACACACCCCTGTGTGTGTATGGAACAGGAGGTCTATTGCAGATACGTGATGCATATCTGGCTACCTCCCACAGCTCCCTAAACCTTCTTGGCTTGAGTAGTTGATGCTTTGAAGATGAGGTCATGTTTTGCATTTCCCGCCTTCTGGTTCTTTGCTGGTTCTTCAGGTAGACTCTCTTCCAGCAGCCAGTGCTTGCAGAGCTTTCAAACCTTCTTTAATTTCCTGGTTCTTTTGTTTTCTGCTTTCTAAAGTGGAAATGAAGACAGTTGTATATTTCCTTTTTGCAAGTAACTGACTAAACTCTTTTGAAAAAAGTTTAAAAATGATGCAATGAGAAATATGAAATTAGATTAAATATCTTATTCTATGATTCTTTCATAAATTGCCTATAGATATTCCTGTTGTTGGCTCTGAACAGCTACTATTCTAGCTATGATGGAGTCCCTCACAGGAAATGCAAGCTGCGTGCATTCCACAGATGACAAAGCTGTGCTGTCACTACAGGCAGCAAAGCTAACTTGACAACAGGGTTCTCTTTTGACAAAGGTCTTCTATTGACACCTGGAGTTTTACTAAACACTGCAGTATGAGCTAGAGGTGTGTGTAATGTTCCTGTTAGGCCACCACTACTAGAGTGGCAAAACTCTGTAGCTCTGACTTACTGCAGTGCAGTGCTGTTGTTGGCGTGGGCCATTAGCTGCCACTACAGTATTGCTGTTTTCCCAGAGCAGAACATCTCATAATTTAGTGGAGCTTGAAACCCTCTGGCCACTTCTAACCTTCTCTTCAGTGTATATCAGAATGTAAATATTTGAGGCATATAAAGCACCACAGCTCGCTTCCGCTGGGAAAATAAAGTTTTTGAGAGAAAGTAAATGAACAACATACAAACTTAAGTATGACCTGTTTTCCCACCACAGCTTTGTTTTAGAGTGAACACTAAGTCACTTCTAAGGGAATAACACGCGAAGAACCAGTTTTATTTAGTTAGTTAGATTAATTCCATTTTAATATTTCCATTAGCCATTTTAAACTTGGCACTGCAAAGTAATAAAATCCTCCAAATATTGACAGATAGAAAAGTAAATGCCACTCAGCCATGACAAGCTGTTTTTCAGCCAACCTCCTAGAGATAGGAAGGCTGCTATCATAATTTATTTATATATTAATAAGGCACATGATTTTTATCACTAGTTATTCCCTTCTAGCAATTAAGGCAAAGCTGATAAAATCTTTGCTAAGTCAACATTTTTGTTTGTTAACTTTTGAAAATTCATAGCTGAAGACTTTTCTGGCCTACACACTTGGAAGACAAGGAGAAAGCTTCTCTTGTAGAGTGTGACACTGAGTCATACATGAATGGAATAGAGGTGCACAATTGACTATATGGTGAGTGTGAACTGTGTTGTCCGTCTGCCTATGGTCAGTGATGCTACTGGAGCATCGGGGGCAGATATCTGAATGAATTAGAGAGTTGAAACAGTTTGGTCTTTCCTTCTAAGTAAGGCTTTTTGTCTTTAACTGCTGCTTGACAGCTTGAGATCTTGAGAATATAGTTGGGTCCATGTGTAGGAGGATGGCCAAAAGGCTGGATGAATCTTGGGGGATTTAGTGCACTCAACCAGTGATGTCAAGGATGTTCTGTTCAGTAGCTGCTAGCCACAGAAGAAAACTGACTTTTGCATATGTGTAAAGACAGAATGTCAGTGTCAAGGGCAAATTACCACTTACCTTCTGTTGAAAGACTAAATCCTCCATTTTTCAAGGGGAGGTCCTCAGGTCCTTACACTTACTAATTATGAACCCTTGGTTGCTTGATCTTGCAGTAGACTTTAAATATTTAAATCATGAATATTCATGGATTTTATATACCTTAAGGAAATATTTTCTGAATTGTAAATATTTGAAAGGTAGAACACCTGTTTCAAGGCACATCACGTTTTTATGGATTTGTTCCTCTCTGGATTCGAGGCTAGAACTTGAGCTGATGACAACACAGCTCTAGAAATTATCAGATGAGAAACTGCCCTCTTTAGTTAGTGGTTGCCTGAGAATCATAATAATTAGCATTTACTGTAAAGTATAAATGTATTCTACTGTATAACTGTGTAAGGAGACAACTAATCCTTGGGGAGGGTGCACTTCAGAAAAGGGTCTATACAGCTTACATGGGAAGAACACAGTTCCCAGCCTTTGGACAGTGACATTCACTCCTTCAGCAACACTTGGAAGGGAGCTAATCTCAGTTATGTATAGTGTATACAGTGTTTTGTCACATATCCAGCATGGTATGCTTTCTAGGAAGACCTGTTATTCTATTTAATATGATTACCTGGGCACAAATGTAAAAGTATCTGTATATTAATAAAATGTTTTACCTAATAATTTTTTTTAAATCTTCTTGTTACCTTAATAATATAAACCCATATACTGGAGTGTCTGGCAAGATACACCTTTGTTCCTTGACAACAAAACTCATGGCTCAAATTAGGTGAGGAATCTAAATATAAATGGGAATCCTGGGATAAACCTTGAAATTTATTACACACTTTTTCAGCTGAGCAAAACCTTTAGTAGCAGCTAAAAGTCAGATCCTGTGTAGTGTGCATATGGCTGCAAAAAGGATGCCTTCCTTAAGTGTCTGTCTTCACTACTAGGCTATGAATTTCATAATAGAACTTAGCTATGGAGAATTTTACAGCTGTTTCTGGTTTTAATCAGTTAATTCAGCCTTTTCAAACTATGTAATCTTTAGTAAAAATAGTAGTACCAAATACGGATTTGTTAAGGTATTTAGAGCTACTAGGTTTCCTAATTATAATTATTATTCCTAATTATACTTTTTCAAAATTCTACATTTGATACTGCTGTTTGCTGTGCTTTTAGTTTTGAATTATTTTTAAGGTTAGCTATAATGGATCCAATGGTTTCATGTACAAAAGGAAGAAAAGCCATCTCACTGTTCCAGAAATAATTTTGGAAATTTGTCCTCTATACACTGGATCCTTAAATCTTTATCTCAACAGGCCCTGCTGATTTCATACACTGAATTAACGAAACTGTTTAACCTGCAAATGTTATAGCCAGCAAAAAAAACAAGTTCTATTTTCTTAGCCAAAACAGAGCTTCATAAAAACTACTGTTTTGTAATTTATTCTTAAGCCACAGTAGCTCAAGTCAGTGTAGAATTGTAAAATATGGTATAGCTTAGGTTCAATAAAACAAAGTGAATGAAGTGTTAATTTGATAATTGTGTGGTTCATCTGAGTACTAAACAAAATATTCCAGCATTCCGGGCTACATCGGGGGGGTTATGACGGTCTCATGCCTTCAACCACCCAAGAAGCACAGTAATATGCCATAAAGTGTGCCCAAAGGGCTTTGCTGCAACTGTAGTGTAAGTTTCTGTTGGAGCTCTTTTCCTTATGAGATGGACTGGTTTGTTTTAACATGCTTTGAAAAATAGCTTCAGTAAACATAAATCTTGTTTAATACAGCTGTATACAGGGACAGAGTATGTATGGGGGAAATAGAAAGGACACTTATTTTTTGCTTACCACCCTTTTTAAAGGTTCTTACTTTATTCAATTTAAAATAAAAATGGAAAGATAGGTTCAGCAGTAAGGCATTTATTACCTGAATTATTAATAATAGTAAAAAGGTAACAGAATTACTTAACGTAACTAAGAAGAGAGTTGAGGCTTTCCATTAGTTTTACAGCAAAGTTCTGTACTACTGGAGTTACATCAAATGCTAACGTTTTGGTGTCGGTTTTGGTACTACATTAAAAATACCGGTAGCAGAAGTATGTTAATTCCATAGTCTTAAAATCCTGATTCTTCAGTGCTATTCATGTGAACAGTGTCTGTCAAATGGCTGAGGTCCCAGTGATGCTTTTGGAACTCTGTGTAAATCAGTTATCAGGACTGTACCCCAAATTTGTTGATTTAGGTTGTACTTCCCTGCTGCAAAATATTGAAAACATGTCCTGGCAATAGGGATGTATAAGTAATCTTTCTTTCTGTTTTTGTTTGTTTGTTTGTTTTTTGTTTTTTGGGTTTTTTTTTTTTTTGTTTTCTTGCCTGCCTTCAGTCTGCTTTTAGCATTCTTTATCTTTGGAATTCAATGTTTCTTTCACATTTTTACAAAAGCCACTGAACAGAAGTTGACCACTACCACAAACATCTACCTGACCAAGCTTTTAGTCTCTGCCTGCAGAAGCAACGTAGCACTCTTCGTTTCTCTTTCTATGAATTAGTAAGTTGCTAGCAGTAAGTTGCTAGGGAGTTGTGAAGACATCCCTCTGCTCTCAACATTTTTGAGGATCTTCTCTTGCTTCTTGATGCCATTCACAAGAAAGGAAAGCTGGGGCCCAGCACTTTGTCTCTTGAAAAGACTGTAAGACAGAAAACAGTTGGAACTGATAGTATGATGGGTCTCTTGTCTGAAGACCTGTACATTCTGTAAAGAAATCCTTTCTTTCCTTACATCTTAGGATTGGAACCTTGAGAATACTTTTGGGCAACTTCCCTAGCAAAGCAAAATGCTTGAAATCCTTAATTGGGACCCTGAGAAGATGTCTAGTTCAGTTTTGCAGTGAATCAGGATGCTGTTAGGGATGATAAGATTTCCTTTTCTTTACATTGGAGTCCTCTTTAGAATTAGAATACGCATTCCAGGCCTAAAGTTATCACATCTTTCTTGTATAGTGCTATAAGAGTGAGAAAGTAGTATCAAAGTGTTTGGAAGGCAGCCCTGTATATCTCCTGCTGTATATAAGTACACAAGTCATTGGCCTCAAAATGAGATTGAAATTTGAAACCTGCAGCAGCATCTCTTGTTTCCAGAGCTCTGTCCTCTCCATTCACCTGAGTAGCACTGCTGCTACTAGCTGACCAGAAACATTTCTTAGAGTACAATTCAAAGCTTAGCCTATTATGTTCTAACAATGTGATTCTTAAACCATTATTGCATGACTGTTACTCGCCATCATTGCTCAGTGTTTGACATGGAATCTTCTAATTGAATAACAAAGCACAACAACACACAGTATGTGCTGGCAAACTGTAAGAGCTATGATTCCAAGTTCTTTGAAGTTGTCTTGATGCTGCGGTTAAAAGATATAACTGTGAGAAGTCTGGCAGCAGGAGTTTAGTTTATGCTACTGAGCAGTGAAGTCAACCTTCAGCTGAAGGTTGTTTTTTCCTACAATATTTTGTGGATGCTACTTGTGTCTCTCTTGTAAGACAGATAACTTGTGCTAAGGCTCCTATCAGCTAAACTACTTCAAAAGTTCAAAAGAATAGCTCAGTTTTCAGAAGGCAGTTAATCCCAGTACGTGATGTCTTCGCTTTGCTTTTGACAATTACAGTATCTGATTTTGCAGCTGCTTTTATACTAATGGATCTCTACTGTTCATGAAACCCCATTGGCTTTATCACTTATTTTACTGCAGTGTCTAGGATCTTGACTGTGGACAAGCCTATTGTGTCAAGCATTTGGCAAACAGAATAAAGGGACTGTTTGAGCTCACAATGATTCACATTGCCCCTTATGAAACAGCCACTTGTTTTACTGTTGTTGCGATGGGAATTTCTCCAGAAACAGACTGGTTCCATACAGGCATAAGGAAATACTTTTCTGTTATCTCCTCACATAGGCAAAAAGAAGAAACCCAAAAGGATTCATAAGGAAGAGGGAGGCAGCTTGAGATACTCAGCCTCTTCTGTGATGCTGTTTACCTGTGCCACCCTCCTGCATTCTTTCTCATTCTTCTCTTTATATTAGCAAACCACTGTTCCTTTTGCCATCCCCTGCCTTGCCAGCTTCTTGTGTTCACACTATTGCCATGTTCAGCTCATTGTAGCTTCTTGATACAAATGCTAACTCAAATTTGTAATTCCATAGAGGCTAGACTGCTTTGGTTCTTCGCTGGAGGAAGGTGAAAGCAAAACAATGCAGACTACCAACACCTGGTGACGGACCATGAAAAGTTGCAGAAACATGCTAGCAGGCAAGATTTGCATTCACATTTTTGAGGTTTGACCCTTATTCCCAAACACAAATGACAGACAATTCTTAACCGCCATCTGTCCGCCAGAATTTTTCTCATTGCAGCTCAGCCTTTAGGGTGACTTAAGGTCTGAAGTCTTCTGGCGCATGAATTTGTGTAGCTCAAATGATTTTGTACATCCTAAAACTGCAAAAGGCAAGTGTCTATTCTGGCATGAAGAAAAAAAATGTTGGTTAGGGTGAGTCTGGTATTGTAGGCAGGGAAAAGTCAAAAGGGATCATTAAACTGTGGAGGATATTCTTCTAGAAAGAAAGGATGAGTTTTTTGTCTGTACTGCAATGTCTGGAACAAATCACCAACAAGTATAAGGTGAGAAGCAGTTTCATTAAGAAACGTGTGATAGGCATAACTAGTTGATTTTTCATGAAATAAAATGAGAGAAATCATCCATTGCTATACTAACTGCATCAGTGAAAATCTGGCCTTTTTCATATCCTGGCAGGCAGCTACAGAAACAATGTATTTGACCACCCTGAAATGCTCACAGGTGAATTGCCTAAGAAGTCATTGCATCAGCTAACCACGAGATCTGTGTTTGAACCATATGCTGCTTTTCCCTTTTCCTCCTTATTGAAAGAGAAAAGAACCAACTGGAAAGGTCCACAGACATAACTCTTTAAACTACTGAACTAGTTTGAGGCATCATTGCTGCAAAGGGCTGAAAAAGTCTGTGAAAAAGTCAAGAAGACACAGGTTGAACAGTCTGTCTGAACTAGAAATACTTGTTGTTGCCTACCCAACACATCGGGGAAAGCACTGATAATACAAATACTGGGTGTATTTGTAGGAGGCTGTGCACCCATCATCAACTGACTATTTTTTTGCTGATGAGATCTTTGGAAGCCAAATACAACTTACACTACTGGATTAAAATGTCTGGGGTGAAACTGTATTTTCAGAGTAATGAAATAAATTGCTTGTCATATATCCCTCTCTTCAACTAGAGATTTACATTCACAGTGAAACACTCCTGAAGTTGTAACTATCACCAAGAATTCTAATTGCAAATAATTTGACTAACAAGTATTCAAGCGTTAAACTCCCAAGTGACAACAAAACCTATGGTTTTGTGATCAAAGCTTCTACCAGTCACTGAAGTACCAAGAAACATCTGTTTTGTGATATATTGCATGATATTCGTGGTCATCAGCTAATGCCTCTAAATTTCTCATGCCTCTAATAAAGGTTGTGTCAAAATCATTCCACCTTTAAGTCATTGCATTAGATTGGTGGGAGAGATGGACAGGTGGCACCAGTTTGATTTTACATGGAAATCATCTGTGTCCTTAAGGTGCTGAACAAAGAAGAGAGATGAGTTCCAGCTCATCTGCAAAAGGAGCAAGCAGCTTACACTCTGTTCACAGTACTAGCTTTGAAGAAGGTACTCTTTCCGTTTCTCTTACTTCTGGGAGTAAAAGTCATAATCTATGATTTCTAGCAAACTGTGTGTCTGCTCAAGTTTATGGCTATTCCAGGTAGGTGCGAGCTGAACTCGTGTTGTAGGTAAGCAACAGTGATGGGAAGAAATTACCTCTTTGATTAGTGCTAGAAGCATGTTAGTGGTTCTTCTGCTTGGCACGCATTGGTATCAGATATAATTAGGAAATAGTTTTGAGTAGTATTTTGGAATATGTGCTTATAAACATTGATCTGTTGAGCCTCAGAAAGGGAAGGATGTTGCATTTAAATTGTACATCAAAGACATGAGAAATAAAAGGAATTAGTTGGATGTTGGCCAACCTATTTCCTTTTACCAACATCTACTTTTCATTCTCCTGCAAGCAGCAAGGACAGAGGCACAAAGCACTCCTATTTTCCTTCTTTAAGGCAGTTCTTCTCAGGCTTTGCCAATGAGCAAGGTCAGTTTTCTCAGAATGCAGCCTTTTTCACATCTGAATTATGTTGGCAGATAGCCCTGGACAGAACTATTCGTAACAGAGCTCCTCAAGTTATAAGGCCTTTATCCAAAGTCTATTAAAGTCAGCGTGAAAGTTTTCACTGGAGTCTATGGACTTGGCGTTGGGGACTCAGTGGGGAGTTTTCCTTTAAAAGCATGTTTTTATAGATGCTTAAATCAAACAAGATGGAGCCCGTGGCAATGGCCTGACACTTGGGTTTTCTTAATCAACTAAAAATGATTTGACATTTAATGTAAAAAGTGAGGCAAAATTATTAGTTCTTCAATTACTTTGTTAACATTACAAGTTTGATCTGAAGCTCATTGACATTAGCATGACTTTGTTAAATAATGAACGTCTGATTGGGAGTTAGATGTATTTAAGCATAACTAAAATGGAAGTAAAAGAAAAGCAGGAATGATTTAGATTCTCACGTTTTATTATTTATAACAGTTGGGGGGAGTGTTATGAAAACCCAGCACATAACTAGTGAGAACAGAAATATAGATTGAGCTGAAACAAAATCATGGAATTATTCCTTTTTGTCATTTGCTTTTTAGACATTGGTAAGAAAAATGTTCTGTAGATTCCAAGAATGAGGAACAAAAAGAGTGGTAGGCAGGGAGGCTATTACTACAAGTACTGCAAGCTTGCACCAGGCTTTATAAGTAAGTTGTGAAACTGGTTTCTAAATGTGCTGTGAACGTGAAGGGTGACAGCACAGGTGGCATGTAATTTGTCAGCCTCTTCATGGTCAATGGGAGTTGCAGCAGGATAAGAGCACAATGGTCTGGAAAGTAATTCATGCCTTTTGACACTTTTGTTAATAGGCCTCTATTTTTCCAAAACAAATGGAGGTGTAACTGTTGCAAGAAGGTTTGTTAGTCTTATACAGCCTTTTCGAATGACTAGATTAGGTATTTAATTAGAAAAACTGCGTAGTACTTCCTTGTAGTTGCCTTTCTTTTCCAGGAATCAATAGCAATAATCCAATAATCTTGGTTTGGATAGAAACACAGGAAGGAAACTGTTGCATGGAGTAATGCATCGTTGTCTCTTTGGCTTTATTGCAACTGTGGCTGTAAAAGAGTACATCAATGAATAGTCATGTTGCGCAGAACAACTCGGTTTCTGCTGTAATGTATGACTGTATCACTAATCTTTTAATGCCTTATAGGAAAACTTTTTTGAAAGAAATCTAATACAAGGCCAGGATGGATGGTGCTTTGAGCAACCTGGCCTAATGAGAGGTGTCCATGCCCACGGCATAGGGGTTGGAACTCGATGATCTTTAAGGTCCCTTCCAACTCTAACCATTCTATGATTCTATAAAACTACATGCATTTTGGGGTCTCCCTGTTGTTTCACTGTGAACATCTGAGATGAAATATCATGAGTCAACTCAGATGTTACAATTATTTCTTCTCCTTGGTACTGGTGGTGCTGATTCACACATAATATTTCTGTCTCTATTTCTGTTCTTTTACACTTCTTGTGTTACCTCCCCTCACATGAGCTTGAGCAAATTGTCCTGCTGCCTAAGCATGTAAAACTGTCTCACTGTGCCAGTGGGGATACTTCTGGGCTTTTCTGGTAGGATGAACTCCACGTTTGACAGTCCTTACCACACCAGGAGACCCAGACTTTTTGAAAACTGCAGGTGGCATTAGAACAGAACTCCATCCATTCCTTCATCTTTAACAGAGCCAGCTTTTAGGATGCTGTACTTACTACAAGAATCAGTAAAAGCTAAGTATATTGTAGTGAACATGGATGAAATTAAACAGTTTCTCCTCATTTTATCACTTTTTAAGCATTATTCTAGTTGGAACTTTAATAGTGAATTGGTCATAGTATTTAGACTAAGCAAGAAATAAATCAGAGTGTTGTCTATTCAAATTGTGAAAATAAGCTTATAGTATGACATCTCAGGACAATATTTCAAGACCTTGGTTTAGGGCCAAGTGACCAGATAGCTGAGGAAGAAGATTTTGAAAAGACAACACAGGCAGATAAGACTCTTAATTAATGTAAAGAGTGAATTACTGTCATATCAAAAAATAAATGTAAATAGTTTGAGATATGTAAATTTACTTTTAATTACCATCACAAACTGCTGATATGACAAAAGTAGAATAGATGGTCAAGTGATTGATAGGTATACAAGAAGAATTCTTGTGGTGGGAGTTGAGATTCCAGGTGTGCAGCAAGGCTGTCACATGTAGTGTGTGAAAGCACTTTGAGGGGTTTTTTACATCAGAAAAAGCTGAAACAAGTATAGCTTTTGTGTATCGTATGTTGACTGTAGAACCATAATTGACAAAGCTCTAGTGGTTTCTAGAGGCCAGCCTCCACCCAAATCCTTGTATTTCTTGGAAGGCTCTTGCAAAATATTGAGATTGTTTTAAAAGTTCAGGACTCCAAATGAGAGATTTACTTGCCTCACTTTTCAATTATTCTGCATGTGAACAAGTTCAAGCTTTTCTCCAAAACTACAAATGCTGGAAACTTACATAAAATAAAATGTAATCTGTTTATGCCCCAACTCTTGACATCAAGAAGTATCTCCCAAGTACTTCATGAATCATTGTAGAACTGGGATGTAACAATGCTAATCTAATTCTTTTCCTCCTATATTTATAGAAAGCCTAGATGCACTGAGAATACTGGGAGTGTGTGGTGGAGACAAAGGAAGGGCTGTCTAAGGACTCATGCATTTGTTAGCCGTGCTCCTGATCCGTCAGCCATGGGCTAGTGACGTTGTGTGGACAGCTTGGATGGGATTTTGAATAACGTGGCTTTTCTCTGCACTGATAAAAGATTAAAAAGATAAAGATGCCATCAAAAGAATTCTGGAATAATTATTTACTAACTTGTGAAACAGACATAAACTATTTCTTGTCAGGGTTCGGCGTGATCACCTATCTGTTGTTCTGGGTCACTTAATAGGAAGAAGGGGGTTGTTGCGCTCTGGAGGCTGTGCGTGTTGAAGTGTGAATATCTGTACTAAATAATGGGAGACATGGGAATATAAAACATGGAATTTAAACCATATAGAGTAGGTATTGTGTTTTCCTCTTAATACTTGCATATTATGCTATGAACCTTCCAACTATTTTATCCAGGGAAAAGAATAATAGTTCAAAGAGCAAGCCTGGAAAAAGCTTCTAGAAACCTTGAGTATAGAGTATAGACCAAGCTCTTTGCAGAAACCCAAAAGGAAAAGTGAAGTTTTGTGACCTGGTCCTGAGAGCACTTAAGTATAATTCAGTTCTTCTGTGTAATCCCTTTGAATGTCACTCTGAATTTGCTGAATTGGAATACAGTAGATTTTTAGGCTACTAAATCCCTCTTTTCAAGAGGATTAGAACTTGCATATGTTCTAGGCTGGTAACTGTGGGTTTCAGGTAGGTTATCCTTCTTCAGGTTTTGATTGCATAGCTGCTGAATGTGCTAGATAATTTTCTATTCTAAATATGTTGTTGCATTTATTACAAATAAAACTTTCCTGCTTACTATTTTGCAGGCACTTTAAACTTTCCTATCAAAACTTTTCAGAATAAATTTTCAGGAAGAAACACAACAAGCAAAGTCCTATGTGACAATCCCTTGGACAAAGGAATTCGTATAAACTAAGCTAGAAAAATAATTTTACCATCTTGACATTTTGTGGAAGTAATTAAGGCAAACTAAGCACAAACTAAGTAGTAGTGAGCTAGATCGCATGGACTAAGAGCACATCAAAGCATGTGGTGGGGAATTGTAAGCTGCTTCTGCAGAATGGTTTGCAGTTTTTGCCCTTGTACCTTTCTCAGTAATGCTCTCCAAGGTAGGAACCATGAATTGAATTATGTGTCCACACACGCCTCAGTGGATGTTTTACTACAAGATAGGGTTTGTGCTTTTTTATAAACAACAGTTTTGTGTTTCTGTTCACGTTCCCATTATCTCTAAGTTTCCAACCATTACTGTGTCTCTTTTTCTCAGTCTTACACTGTCCAATTACCAGGATGCCACCACTCCAGTAATGTTCAGTCCCTTTAGGGTGGCCTGGTAAAATCCTTTTTTTTTTTTTTTTCTTGTGTTAGCAGGGGTAGAAACTGACCCCCAGCCTCAGTGCAGTGTTCCTCTTGATGAAACCCCTCTCAGAAATACTGCAATAACTGACAGAAAAAGCTTTTATCTTCCCTTTCACAAGAACCTTTAAACTCCTCTTTTAAATAAAAGCTTATCTGTTAATTGGTTTGACCCCTGATTCACCTGTTCATTAAAGGAGTTCATCACTTTGCCCAGTCTGATGGTTAAAAGGTAATGGTAACTCTCTCTTGGGAGTTTGAATGAGGTTCTGGTTTTTATTCCTGGGCACCATGCTGTTACATTTATTGTGAAACCCCTACAATACCATTAATTAAGAGATTTTTAATCCTTGTAAATCAAGCAGTAGCTTTATTTGATATTTAAGGGCAAGTCAAGGATATTAAAGTATCACTGAAAACAGTAATAATAATAAAAAAATGTGCTATGCTTGATAATTCATTTAAAGACTTTCAGAAAGGATTAATAATTATCCTTGCATTATAATAGATTGATTTCTACAGGCGTTGTATCTCTTAACTTTATGATACTTTTGCATCTATGACTTTTGAGGTATTATTTTTAGGTTAATTTTTTACAAGATTTCAAAGTCTCATACTTGATGACAAGTCTCTCTAAATGGGGTTGCAGTTCCCCAGGGGGGACTTGTTATAAAAGAATTTACGTGGTACTATCTTAACTAGAAATATTCACCTCATCTGCATCTTGCAGAAACCTCTGGAGTCTGTCATGCACAAGACTGGATCTTACCAATTCACAGGAATGATGTGTGACAGAATTAACCCTTTGATGTTGGATCTTCTCAAAAGAAGAGGGTATTTATGCTGACTGTGATGGCACATAACAAAGGCAGTAAACCTGCAAGAGTAGATCTTGGATACAATGAAAGGTTCAGTGTCTTGCAATACTGGATTGTGACAGATAAAAAGAGACACTGTGTATGCATGTGTGTGGGGCTGCATAGGCTCATGAAATGGAATTAAAAGGAAAAATGGCTTAAGGGGCCTGGAAGCAAAAAAAAAACCTGAAAAACAAAAAACAAACTTTCTTTCATTTTCCTGCTCTGTAGAAGTCCAGCTCTATAGACCTATTTCATGCAGGGATAAACAGTGGTGTTAACCTTATCTTACCCAAGTCAGAATTGGAGACTAACACAGCTGGAGATTTATTTGTTTATTTGTCTCCAATTACAAATTGGAGAAGAAACAGCCTTCAATATCAAAGTTTTGACAAGTCCAGAGGAAATCAGTAGAGATTCAGGTGGTGGGACTGATCATTTCAGGTTAATGTCCATGTTGTTTGACCTTTGGCAAAACTCAAAGTTCTCAAGGACCCTGCTACTGTTCTTTGGTACATGGAGCTTTGCAGCCACTCTAAAATATATTTGGCTTCTTGCTTAGAGTTAGTCCCTGTTCTTTACCCTTTATTTCATCCATGGGAAATGGTTAGTCTAGAAGACTGATAAATTAATCTAGCCCTTCAAATTACTTCTGAAAAATCTTGCCTGTTACAAGTCAATCCTAGCAGTTAACCATGTTTGGAACCTATTAGATATTGTGAGGTCATACAGAGTCATAGAGTAGGGCTGGCCCTACAGAGTAAGATGGAAAAGCTTCTTTCTTCACCTATTATGTTAAATCGTAAATAAAATTATTCATTTATATAGGCGTACGTGCAGCTATCAGAGCAGTAAGAGTTGATGCTAATGGCAGAGATACCATGCTCTTTAATGCAGGGCATATTCTCACATTGCCATGTAGGAAAGCACAGTTACTAATTTAACAGCAGCAACATCCTAGATCCTAATGTCACTTATATCTTTTAAGATATCTTTCTATTATATCAACTGCTGCCAAAGGTGATGTAAAAAAATCAAATTTCCCATAAACAAATGTGATTATTCAGGTATTTGGAGGCAACCAGGCACACAAAGGATACCTCCTACTTCTTCCATGCTTGTGTCTGTCTTCATTTTTGTGCTTTGGGAATGAGAGGATTTGTTCCCCAAGTTCTCCAAGGCTGTATCCAACCCCAAAGCAGAGGCAAGGCTGGGCAGTTGCCCCTTCCTGGCTTTGTGGCTGGGGAAAGTCTGGGCACAAGCCCATTTGTGTCAAGATGGGAATGAGAACTTTAGATACGGTCTCCCATGTGCTTCCTCTAACAGTGACTGTGATTCAGATGGAGGAACCACCTGAAGCACTGGATTTGGTGTCGACAGGTATTGTCGACTGTTGAGCAACTAAAATGGGGAAGCAGTCATCTGAGTTCCTTATCAGAGCAGGACAATGAACTGTTTTCCCAAGCAAAGAATAACAGGACTAGGAATGTACTGAAGAGCCAAAATAGGGGAATGTGGAACTTGTCCTGATGGTAGGGGAGTGCACTGAAGCTGTCTCTGCGGTGCTGAGGGATCACTTACCTGCAGAGTGGCTCTTGCAAGTGTTGAGGGACCTACTTTTTGTGCAACTGCATGTACAGCTCCAGCATGTTCCAGGACCTTTTGCTTGCTGAAGGAGCCAGTCCGGGTCGTTTCCAGTCCTTGGGATCCTTCTAGGGGTGGGTGCTGGTATCTTTACAAGTCAATTAGTGAAGATGCGATTATTTTTTTCAGATCACTTTAAGATGATTTCCCGTATTAGCTTTAAAATCAAAACGCACCTAAGACCTTTTCGGATGGACCTGAAATGAAGTGGAAAGTGCCCGAGGGCTTGCGCGGCGGCTGCGGGGCTGGTGCGGCTCCCGGAGGGGCTCTCTGCTGCCATCTCTTGGCGCGCCGGGGGGAAGAGCGAGCCTGTGATCCACCCCTCCTTCCACGTTGAGTTTGAGATTCAAGTGCTTTTTAAGGTGTTTTGAGAATCTTAGGAGACAGTTGGAGTAGGGATACTGAATTACTGCTGTCCTTACTTAGACACGATAACAAGCAAAGCTGCTTTAATGTGGTTGAACCAGAAAGGGAACTTAGGCTATTTTTCCAGTATCCTCTCAAGTTACCCTGCTCCAACGCTGCTGGTAGTTTAATTTCTACCCATCCTTGTAGCTGTAGCTATGCGTAATAGCACCCAGGAGACGACGTAGTGAGACAGGGTGGAAACTGTAGCGTTTCCACAGCCTGAGGTCAGACCTGCTTGTTGGAGCCCCAGGCCAAGGGCCTGAAGTAAATGCTGGCAGCAAGTCCTAAGGGGTGCGTACACAAGAGGGGCATATGGAAAGGTGTGTCGCTACCAGTATATTTGCTGGAGCACATAAGGAAACAGCCAAAGGACTTTTCCAAGGATGTTGCAAGAATAGAGCAGGTTTATATAAACATAGAATATAAATATTTTGTTATCGTATTTACCCAGATTACCCAGTAATATCCTAAGTGTAACTCTGTGAGTTGTGTTTATTTATAGTCGCATGCAGTGAACTAGCAGCTGAGGATTGCAGCATTACTGTAGGTACTGAAGGAGGATATTGCGTTTCCTGTGTTATTGGGAAAGAAGCCAGAATCGCTTCCCTCCCCTCAGTAGATTTCCTAGAGATTTGAGTCATCTGTACTGCTAACATTAAATTGGTTTTATTCAGGGAAGGGCTTTGTGTTCCAACTTTAGGAGAACATCCTTTGTAGCATCAAACTACTCAGCAAAGCAGAGCACTATTTTTCAGTAGGCAGCTGAACAGAAGTGGAAAACAGAAAAGCAACACCAAAAGGCTGCTGTGAGAAAGGGGTTAACAGCAAGGAATGAGGAATGTCAAACAGCATGAGAACCATGAAGTGTGGGGGTCCAGCAGCAGTGGAACAAGAAGCAGATATGGACAGAGAAGAAAAGTGGTGGAAGAAAAGATCAGATAGAGACTCTACCTGAGAAGATAAACTCGCCCTTGCTTTTTTCTCTCTTCACTGAGAGTGGGTGAAGGATTAGGTTGACTTTCATCATAGAATGGTTAGAGTTGGAAAGGACTTTAAAGATAGTCGAGTTCCAGCACCTCCCACCAGACCAGGTTGCTCAAAGCCCCATCCAGCTTGGCCTTGAACCCCTCCAGGGATGGGGCAGCCATAACTGCTTTGGGCAGCCTGTGACAGTGCCTCACCACCTTCATAGTGAAAAATTGCTTCCTGTATGTCATCTAAATCTCCCCTCTTACAGCTTAAAAACATTACCCCTCGTCCTATTGCTATACTTACTGGTAGAGAGTCCCTCCCCATCTTCCCTGTAGGCCTTCTGTGAGCTTGGCATATAGGATATTCTATTAGTATAGGCAACTTCCCAGTATGTTGGTTCTCAGTGCATTTCTGCAAATTGGAAGTCTCTTTAACCTTAGACATGGATTAGTTCAGCAGAATAATCCTTGTCCAGTGCAGGAAACAGCATTGACCCTGGTTTTAGCAGATCTCCAGCATGGAAGCTGCTAATGGATGACATGTTTGTACCTTGCTGAGGATACTTGCATCCTAAATTCATCAGTAAACAAAACGGTAACTAGGTCAAAACTAGTAAATAAAGGTAGTGAGTAACTGAGACCCTGCAAAAGATTATGTGATCTGGAATGGCTGTTTTGTGTGTTAGTAACTTGGAGCTTCTCAAACCTAATGGTTTTTGTTTCTGATGGAAGGGCCTCAGCTTTTTGGAAGTTCAATTATCAATATCCTGAGGATGGTTTTCTTATGGTTTAAAATCATAGAAGAGCATCATGTCCCTTCTGTTGAAGGGTATAGAGAACAAGTCCTTTGAAGAGCAGCTGAGGGAACTAGGCTTGTGTAGCCTGAAGAAAAGGGATCTGAGGGGAGACCTTATCACTCTACAGCTATCTGAAAGGAAGTTGTAGTGAGCAGGAGGTAAGGCTCTTCTGAAGTAACAGGTGATATGACAAAAGGAATGGTCTCAAGTTGTTCCAGGGGAGGTTTAGATTGGATATTAGAAAAAAAAATGTCTTTACAGAAAGGGTTGTCAAGCCCTGGAATGGGCTGCCCAGGGAAGTGGTTGAGTTGCCATCCCTGGAGGTATTTAGAAGACATGTAGATCTGGTGCTCATGAATGCAGTTTAGTGTTGGACTTGGCAATGTTAGGTTTACGGTTGGGCTCCATCTTAAAGGTATTTTCCAATCTCAGTAATTCTATTATTCTATTCAACAGAAATTGAATTGTTTAAAATGAGTAAAGTTAATCTGAAATAAAATAGGATAGAGAATGTTGTATCTGGAAGAGGGTTAGCTATCCTTAATGGTACACAGAATACAAAGGAATATCCTGGTCATATTTTGAGGTTAGTTTCAGGTTACCCACTATCGTCATGTTTTGGCAAGGCAAGAAGAAAGAAAAGTCAATAGCATGAGAATTGAATAGGGCTAATATTTCCTTTTTTTTTTTTTTCTTCTTTTACCTGATTGCTGGGGATGGAGTTGGGTTTTTTGATGGCACACAGGAAGTTAGCTTTGCCTCTGAAGTTCAAGCAAATTTTGCCTAGCTGTTAAGTTTAAAACTAAGCTCTGTAGGCATATGACATGGAGGTGCTATTAGAAACTGTTGTACCAGAAAATCTTCCAAATATGTTCTAATATTTTCATATTCAATAAAGCTTACAGTGTGAACTGGATGATATTCCTATTAGATTTAAACAACTGCATTTTGTTTGTGCTTTCTGATCTTTGCCATTGGGAGATTTTAGTCCAGAAGGTAGGCTGGACAATCTAGTTTACTCAAGCACTGAATTTGGGAGTTTGAGATTCACTGGGTTATAATGAATCAGCCCTGGGAGGCTGATTCTATAGACTAGATACCATCTATAGAATGTGCTGTTCCAGTGTGTGCGATGCCTCAGAGAACCTTTAGTGAAGATGTGATTAGCATAGTAAGGTTTGCTGATGTTAAGGTTTGATGATCAAGTCAGACTAGTTGTATTTTTTCTTTGCTGACCTTCTTCCTCAATCTTTGGGATATTGATTTTGAATTAAAAGTTTTTTCTGTAGCAAAGCATAACCTATATGTGGAAAATGCAACAATTTTTCCTACCAGCTGTAATTTTGTCTCCTTTTTTACTTCCTCTTTCCTTCCCATTTCTTTTTGTTGCTTTTCCTTTCTCCTTGGCACAGAGAATTCCTTTAGTGACTCAATGAAGGGATGCTATCTCACTAGGGCAACCAAACACCTTTGCCAGGACTCCACTAAGTGGCATGCCATAAGCCAGTCTCTCAAGCTCTGGGCAGATGTTTTCAAAACCAAGTGGCTATTTGTTTCCAAAAAACAGAGGCACAGTATTAGTAGAAATGCAGTAGTAGGTTCAAGTTAATATCTCAGACCTTCAGCTCAGCTGAGGGTGAGTGACTGCAGTAATGGACTTACAATTGGAAATGAGATGCATGATGGTTTATTGATTGAAGAAGTGAAATAAAGGAAAGGCTGGCAAGAGCCTCAGGAAATACTCCGGCGTGAAGTATAAAACTGGCAGAGTTAGAANAAAAAAAAAAAAAGAAGGCTTTTTAAGCCTCCTTCAACATGTGTTCAGCCACTTTACTGGGAGCAAGTGAAAAATTTTACCAGGAAGCTTTGTGCTGATTTTAGTAAAGTTGTGTTTTCTGCAGTGTTCATCCCTTACTGCATCTCCTCCCTCTCAGCATGAGGAGTACAGATGCCAATAGGTGAAAGCAGCAGCCGAGGCTGTAGCTACCTCTTGGGAACAGCATTTGGTAGTCCCTAGGAAGGGAGAGCTTTCCTCACCTAGGAGCAGAGCCATTCAGCTCTCACTAGAGGAGAACAGCAAGCCTGGCAGGACTTGGGGCCAAGAAGCCCTGCTTTTCCCAAAGCTTTCCCTTCTACATGGCAAAATAGGGCTATCAGAAAATGATTGACTGGTTTGATGGCCAGTAGCTACTTTGGCCCTGCTGGAAACAGGGTTCCATCTCTTTTTTTTTGACACTTTGTCATTTGAGTGAGGATAAAAGTGCCTGCCGGGGCCAGAATCCAGGATGGGCAGAAAAGACATGTCTTGTTCATTATTTTAATCTGTTAGTACCATCTCCTTAAAATGACTGAAAGTCTGTTACCTCAGCGGAGATCTGTTAACTCAGCAGAGAATGGTTTGGAGCCTGAACTGAGTAAGGGGGAAACTGAGGCAGAAGCACTGGCAGGCTGCATTATTGGAGGAAGAAATCAAGGAACAACTGATTCTCCTTCCACAGACTGGTTTCACTCTGGAATAAAGAAAAGGGATCACTGGAAAACTGGTCCTTTTGGAGCAGCACAGGCTCAAAGACCCTTTCTTTTTTTCCCCCTTCTGTTACATCAATGCTTGAGGAGATGCTGATGGTGACTTGCTGCCACCCTTCTCTTAAGAAGTAAGATTGCAGGAAACTACTCCCTTACTGAGCCAGGGGTAAATACAGAAATGCCAAGCAGGATTATGAACCTATATAGAAAAAGAGTAAGGAAGAGATAAAGAAGTCTATAGGAAAGGTCTGAAGAAAACAAAACAACTTGTTACCCACCTTACCAGTTCCACTGTTACCTCTCTACCTCCAACCAGTGTCTCTGATGTTTTGTAAAGCTGTTGTAAATGCGATGTTTGTTTTGCTTTGCTCTCCCAAGGTTTCCAGCATCCCTTGCCCCACCGCAGAGCAGATACAGTGTCTCCCTCAGAAGAGCTCTCCAGATTTGCTGTGAAATCTTGCTCTAGTGTGGTGAGTGGAACAGGTTGTTTCTCCCAGTATTTTACAGACCTCAGACTTTTCCAGACTCTTAAATACTTGGTTTGGAATGTGTTTTCCCCACATCCTTATGGGAATTCAGCATACCTCTGTGATGGCATGAAAGACCTGCTTATTTCTCTGCTGAGTACAGTGCTAAATGCATAATCCTAGTAGAATTTACGGCAATGTGTCAGAAACAGCAAGAGCTGAGACGTTGCTCTCAGTGAGCAAGAATAAGACCCTTCACACAACCTCGGTGCTGTCTACAGCTACTGGCCAGTACTACAACCTCCTTTTTTTCCGTTTTGAAAGGGTTTGGTTGAAATAACTGTCCCCAGCTTTGTTGGCTGGCAGCATTTCCCTAGTAGGCAAGAAAGAAAGAAATACGAAGTAGTTCAGTTTCCTCTGATTGCACAGACATTACTATACCAGTTATGAAGACTGGGTTAACTCTCACTATGCATACTGTCATATGGATTTACTACTAATGAACTTTTTTCCTCTCCTCAGTAGTAGAATAAGATATTTGCAAGCATGACATGTTAAGTTAATAGGAATCCCTTCAAATTACTGTAAAGAAAAGAATTCTCCCTCTCATAAACTTATAGCCCCGCCCTAAGGTCACTTATGTGAGAACTGGATGTCATCAATGCTGAACAAATTCAAATGCTGGGTTACAGACAGGTCAAGGCAAAAGTGGATGGTACTCATGTTAATTTTACTGCAGATGAGGCTGCCAATAGTTTCCAATCAGAGCAATTTCTAAATTTACTGTGAAACACACAAGAGCCATCATCTCCAAGAGGGTTTTTGCTGCTAATTGAAACGTTCCCCTCTTGCAAGGTCCCCTTCAGCTTCTGAGACCTGGGATCGCAAGCCAGTGAGCGAGGCTGGGCTGAGCACTCTTTTGTGGTCTGTGGTGGGAGAGACTCCCATGGAGAAGGTGGTGGATGCTCTTTAGCTTTTGACCACTAAAGCTGTAAGCCTGGATGAAGGGTTTGGTTTTGTTGTTTAACTGCCAAATGTGGTAGTCAAGGGAAGTCAAAGGATGCTAAGTTTGGAACTATCTTTAACCACACATCCATCACTGGTATATTTAATTGGATTATTGTTTTTTCATAGAAAAACTTCTCATAAATCACCTCCCTCTTCCATTCAGTAGCAGCTTCACTTTTGCATTGAAGCAGCATGGGGCTGAATGGCTGTCAGAAAATCTACTCTTCATAGAGATGGGAAAGATGATTTTGTGTAGGAATATGTGTGGGGCACAGTGTGGTCTCTTCATTGCTGCTAAATTTGCTGGCTGCAAAGATTCTGTGCCAACGGATCGGTCAGGAGACCTCTCATATGCATTGCCTTGGTGGAGGCTGTACTTTTAGTCATCTGAAAATGGAAGGACTGTATTGCAGAGGATATCTTTCAGCACAGCCTCTTCCAATTTAATATCCCTTGGGCATCACAACATCCAAGATTGTTGTGGTATTTTCATTTGCGAAGAACGTGCAGTAGGTGAGAGATCAGGCTGATTGTCTTGTTCAGTGTGGAGCGGCACAGGTTGTTGTGTATCTGTGCTGAATGGCATTTGACAAGTTGTGGTGGAAAGCACATGAGGATTCGAGGTTTTACAAGTCTGTCTTGAGCATCTTGTTTGCTAGTCTGAGGCTATAGTCAGAAGTGTTAGGTGAAGGGGCAGCTCAGGTGTTTGAGATACTATCCAGAAAAGCTTGTGGAGGACAGATTTGATCATGTCCTCCTCAGAGCAAAATGTAGATGTTAAAGCAAGTTTTGCGCTCTACTTCCTTTTGACCACCGGGAGGAGCTGGTAGAATAGGCTCCCCAAATGCCCCAAGTGCCTTCACTCCAGGCTTTTTAGATCCGGTAGAAGCAGAGACGCCTGTGAAAGTGCTGGTGGAGTTGTGTATGTTCAGGATAAAGAGCAGTTCCCTGCCTGCTTGTTTTCCATTCACACTGTTCTCTTAGTACAGAGAGGGCAGGTATTCCTTCCAGCTCAAGGTCATACATTTGAACAGTATATAGCATTGGAGTAGGTGCAGTAGAACACCCAGAAACCAATCTACACTGAGTGATTTGTAAACATCAGAGATAAATCAAAGCCATCCAAAAGCAAAATTCTGCTTTTAGCCAAGAGGGAAATGTATCAACAGGCCTCCAGGCTGTTCAGATGCTTCAGGCAGTCCTTCTGCTTCAGCTGGCAGGCCCCATCACTCACTCCATACAGTGTGACCAACAAGTACTTGGCTGAGTGGTCAAGAGAGCTGGGGAGAAGGAACCCAGAATTTTCAGTCCTTTTCTAAAGTGTCATGGCTCAGTTGTCCCATGTTCCTCAGCTAAGGTGAGGGTAGTGAAGAGTTTGAGAACATAAATTTGAAAAGCAAAGATAATGTTGGAAGAGTGTGATAAATGTGGACTCTTCCCTCTCAAGATAATAACAATGGACATGTCAAAGACAGTATTAAATCACTGCAGTGTTTCTTTCTTGCTTAATTCTTTGTGAATAAGCCGAATTCATTCCTGTGCAATATGAATTCTATAACTATGTGATATCTTTGGTCTTTGGCTCAGAGTACAGAGGGCAAACATTGTGTGGATCTTCACAAGGTCACTTTGAGAAAGGCAGTCTTAAAAAGCTGTCTGGGGATGGAGCAGTCAGCTGTTGTGCACAACAGTTTATCCTGCAACAGGCAAAGACACATGGGTCGCTTGAGCTGTGGGAAGGAAAATGGAAGAGTGCCAAGTACCCTGAGCTAGAATTTGTCTATGATATAGCATCTTCTGGTTACCTTCTGGTAAATTCAGTAACCACAAATGGTCACAGTGTTTCATAGCAGGGCGACAGCACAGGTCCATTACTGAAGGAAGAGAGGGAAAGCATCATACCAAAATACCAATACCACTTCCTCTAGGCTTCATCAGGCTCTAGAGCACTTTCACTGTTGCCCACTGCTGTTTGCCCTTAAGACTATCAGATTGCATAAAGCAGCTACTCTACAGAGAATAGCTACACTAAGCAGATTTATTCAAGGTTTATTAATGTATGCTACCGCTTTGAAAGGCTAGAAGGTTTTATGAGCTTCTACCTCTCCTTAGATACTGAGAGAATGGTTGCAGAAGTCAATTTAAAGAGACCACATAAGCCATACAGCCTGGCAGTTAGGAGGGTGTCCAAATATATTATGTCATGTATGGTCAGCTAATTGAGTGATATGATTTGGTGAGCACCAAACACAGCAAATTACAAGAGCTGTTGGAGTGATGAAAGAGCATGGAAGCAATTTGACTATTTTCCCCTCTCAGATCCTGGATTTGGGACTTTTAGCTAATCACTTGCATTACAGAGCATCCAAAGTCCCTGAAAGTCTTTAAGATAAGGAGGAGGGGAAGAATAGGTAGCTTATGAAACATTTATTTTCTTGGCTCCTCAGACATTGCCTGCTGCCAATTTTCACTGCTCTGCACACACAAAGCTATTTGTCTCTTAATGCTAAATCCCATACTGGGATTCACAACTGCTCCTTCTATGTGTCTGTAGGGATCAGGCAGTTGTACAGAATTGCCATCAAAGAGGCTGTGTGCTTGGGAGGGAGAGAGAATGGGACCAAACGCTTAAAGTTGGTATTCCACGTTCAGCTATAGAAGGTAATCCCAGTATTAGGACAGAAGTAAATATGCATATGTAGTCTGCAGTTCAGTGTTATGCCTACCCCAGAAAGCCTCCAGCCTCAGCAATGAGGCAATCTCCTGCATGAAAATACACCAAAGAGCTTAAAAGCCCTGAACTTCCCCACAAGAAAGCAAGTACTGCTCCACAGAGGCTGTCACCAGAGGTTCAAGGCTGCAGAACTAGGTCGAGATAATTTCTTCTGTATGTTTATCTAACTTTTGTAACCTGGTACCTTATATCAGCCCTTTGAGGCAGAGCTCATACCACATCTTGTAAAGCTGAACCCTATGGTAAACCAAAGGCATTTTCTCAAGAATAAAGTAAGCAAAGCTGCAAACATCTTCCAGGAATTCCTTGGCACCTGAAGCCCTACAGTTTACTGTCCCTCTGAGGATTTGGGATAATGACTCTCAACTCTATTTCCACTAGCTGCTATGTTTTCTATTTGGGTTTTGTTGTTCATTTCTCTGCTACACACATGAAATTTGCATGCATAGTATAGATTAACAGTCAGCAGTCAAGACTTATTTGGATGTTCACAAAGTGAAGGGAAATGTACATAAACCAAACCTTAGTTCCTGTTACATTGAGAAGTTCCTTGTAAATGGTTCATGTTTTAATTCCTCTCTAAGGGTTGTTAATAAATAAAACAAAATTGCAGGATGTGTCTCACACACCCAAACATTTGCAAGCAGCAATGCCAGTTATGGAAACCTATGCCTCCCCTTCTTCTTTGGCACGCTTACAAAAACATTACCATTTCTGTATTCTGCTGTCGCTCTTACATCTCCAATAAATATCCAAGGAAGTAACACTGTTCTTGTTTCAACCTGGAAATCTAACAGAAAACATTTAATAGTGATGATGTGCACCAATACATCAGAGTATCACAAGACCCCCATGTTCGATTAAGTCTCTGCTGCAAAGGTGGTTGTTACTGTTCAACCTTTCCAGCCTCTCCAGAGGTGGCTGAAGGTGTACAGCAGCAAACTTAACATGCTAAAATGTTTAGTGTATCCACCTCAGGCTACATTTTCAGTTCTGGTTAAAATCCTTTTAATATACACTACCTCTTATATTCTGGAAACCAGAATGTGAAGAGGCCAGTATGACCAAGAGATATATCCTAAAATATGGGACACCATTCTGAGAGGTGAACCAAATAAGAAATATTTAAGTTTAGAAATAATTACAGCTGGAGTTTTCATCTAACTAGCATTTAAAAAGTATCCCAGAAGTGCAACATCATCTTGTAACAGACCAGCTTGTTTGGGTTTGTGTCTGTTTTGAGCCACAACAGCAGAAAAAACAGCTATGTTACATGTGCATATATGCCGCGTATTTTTATGTTAGGCTGTTTCTTTTTGCCTCTCTTCTTGCCTTCCTTGCAATTTCAATTCACTTCCAGAGATGAGGGGTATTTCCAAGGACATGAAGCTCTCTGAGTTTTGTGAAAGTCCTTTAGCTGTGTGTAGGAAAGAGACAAGCTATGGACTTGGGTGAGAAAGCCCAGTTGGCTGAATTCTACCTACCATTCTGATATATGCAGATTCTTAAATAGAATATTAAATATTCTGATATATATAGCTATATATATGCACATATATTTTTATCTGTTCTGATACATACAGTAGTTAGAGATGATGAGTCATCCCCGGTGTAGCTTGAACGTTGTAGAACTGCAGACAGAGGATGTGAGGGGGGCAGGTAGTGTTGGAAGCATGGTAAAAACCTAGGAGTTCTGTGGAGCAGGGAGTGAATTTGGGAACACAGTGTTCAAATCTGTACAAACTCAGGTGGTGTTAGTTTTGCATTCACAGAACAAAACAAAAAAAAAGTGTTATTTGTCCAGAGAAATTGTTCATGTGGCATAGGAGTGGAATAGCACTAAGCATTAGTTCCTGGTGATAAAATTTGAAAGCAAATCTTTTTTTAGTCTTCATCATTATTAGACTCTTTTTCAGATTAGGCGCTTATTGAGAACTTTTCCATTAGACTGTTACTTTAGTGTTTGAGCGAGCTATTAAAGGGACAAACAGAGGCTGCATTAAGCAGCACAGCTTCAGCAAGACAGCATAAAAGTCAAATGTAATAAGGGAGTATTTTCTTAAGAAGCCATACCTAGGTTTTCCTTATTCCTTTGTGAGGCAACTAAAGATGGTAGAGCCTTTCATGCTTGAGAAATAGAATGAATAAAGACTTTTATTTTCACAGCTCAGTGTTGAATCAGCAATGATAATTTATGGTCTTGTTGCCCACTTCTGCAAGCGAGTGGCAAATTTACAGACAAATTCATTCATGCCACTTCAAGTCAACTGGCCGAGAGGAAAAAAGAAAACCTTTCATATAGATTTACTCCTAATTGTTTTCTAATCACTTTAGGTTCCATGTGTAACCAGAGAAGCCCAATCAATATTCAGGTATGCAAATGTGCTATGGAGGCAGTCTCTCCTGATGCCAAATGCGAAAATAATGCCTGCTTGCAGTGTCATGACCTGTCTAATCTCACTATATTAACAACGCTGAATCTTCAATTTCATGATTGCCAGGTTGTCACTGTGAAGATGTTTTACTCTATACTGACAGTACGTTACCTACCTCCAAAATCATGATAAAATTTCTTCCTGATAATGTCTGCAACGCGTTTTTGAAGTAAGCTATTTCTATTTTGCCAACAGGAAAACTAAGAAGGGAGGGAGGTTAAATTACTTGCTCAAGGCAAAAATGTAACCAACTTGCAGAATTCCAATGCTTTTGCTGTATTCAGAATTAAAAGTATGCTCCTCTTGGTTTATTACATGAATTTATTGATTGATTGAAGGACAGTGGGAATACTTCCTACAGATACGCTTTTCTAATAAATCTGCTTGGCTGAAGAAAAACACTTTAAAAATCTTTGTCAATAAGACGTTTTTAATAGTATTTGCATCTTTAATAACAAAAATCAAAACACTAGTATTCACAGTCATGATAAATTTAATTTGTATTTCTTAAAGATTCATATTATATTAAAATATGTAAATTCTCTAAAGTTTTCGAAGTAATTGAAATAATACTAACGCATGTCTGGCATCCTGGAATTGAGGAGCTCCAAGTGAAAATATCTGCATTCCTCCATTGCATTTTTCATTTAACAGATTACTGTGATATATTTGGGGGTGCAGAATCTGTATTATTTCAAGCATTTTTGTTTGAATTGCAGTGCAGTGTTTGTAACTGTTAAACTCACAAACCCACCCTCAACTTACATGAGGCACGTTTACAATTAATAATATGGGTTTTTTTGGTTTGTGGGTTGAACAAATTTTAGTTTTTCTTTGTTGTTGCATAGGTACTAGTTCTGTAATGTGAAAGGCATTCAGGGAAAGGGAATATGATCCTCTGGATCTATAGCCTTAGAGATCTGTAGGGTGCTAGCCAAATCTTGCATTCTCTTAGTGTTCAAAATCTGTTGGAAACATTTTTCTGTAGTACTCAAAGTGTGAGGGACCCCACATTTAGAGAGATCACTGACCTTTACCTGTCCTGAAGGCAGAACATTGCCTCTGGGTTCCTGATTTGGATTCATGTCTTATATGCTGCTAGGCAGCTGATGGCAACAGTAAAGCAAAATTTTTCCTGTGGCCCTTTCATCTGAATGCCATTTATCTAGAATTCATTTTCAGCTTCTGAGGTAGCTGTTGACCTGGAATCTCATTCACAAGGAAACTAAGGACAATGATTTTAAGAAGCACTCTTGCGAAGTTCTCACAGTAACAAAAAAATTCTTACAGGTCAGACTCAAGAGATAATAGATGGTCAACATTATTGGTGCCCTCTCTACTGATGATGTTGATGTTATTGATACTCTTAACAGCTGCTGCTTACGAACTGGGCCATGAAGTCCACAAACCAATGGAAGATAGTTGGGAGGGGAGACTGACAATTGTGAAAAACCGCATGAATCTACTCAGCCATTGAGTTAATTTATTTCTTTAATTTGTTTTGTCTAGACGCTTGAGGCTAGATTTGTTTCCTCTTTAGGCAGCAAAACCTGAGGAATGACCAGTGAACAGTGGTGTGCTAGGGACCTCCAGGACCCAGGGTCACTGAAGGTGCTCAGCAATTCAGCCAGGAGCTCACCTAGGAACCAGGTTGTGTGGTAGTCGGAACAATGGCCAGACAAGGATAAGTGGACTGTGCTTCAGAAATAAATCACTCACATGATTGTTCCCAGACCACTTTTTAACAGTAATATAAACATAGACATTAGTTGCACAGGAAGTTTTGAGAGTTACTTTCTTATTGACAAATATTGTAAGAAGCCTTTGCATAATGCTTCAAGACATCCAGTCACATATCCATCTTCATAGCTCCTGCAGTTTCCTAAGAGAAGAGATGCACTCTCGTTCTGACCCAAAGTAGAATAACAGCAATTTTAATTTGGAACTTTTGAACGAGAACACCACAAACTTATTGCACTGAGGCCTCTCTGAGGATATCCTCCACTGAGGATATTATTTCAATTTTTTTCTGGATAGTGCATGTTTGGTAGCATCATGTAATGGGCCAACTAGAGATCTTCTGTGATGCTATGCACACGCCCAATTAAAAATATTAGTACAGTTGAAGTCAAACACTTCCATGTTGGAAACTGCAGAAATCATTGCTTGACCTAATTCTTTAAGTAAAAACTAAATGTATGTTCCCCTCTTTCTTGGTGGCTAGCTGAGATTTTGAGGCTTAAATACAGAACTGTTGCTAAGCCTGAACAATTGTGCTAATATTACTAGTGAATATATTTGTAATGCAGAAATGTTCCTAAAGAAGAATACTGCAAACTATTCATGTGTGAAGAATGCTGTACTAGCCTTCCTTCTTGTTTTCCACTAAACTTGCAGCTCCAGTCTTCCAGCATTAGCTCTCGATAACTCCAAGTCCCAAGTGCTAAAATGCAGTGTAACACACCACTGTGCTGTGAGTTGGTCCAAATTATGCAAACGTACCAGCTGTTGCCAAACAGTTAGCTTGGCACTGGAGCCCAATTAAGTATTTATGCCCATGTAGAACACTTCCCAGAGCTCTGGCTTATATGTACAAAAAAGCCTTTGATTTAAACCAAAAATAAGCTTGTGAGGCAGGGGTAAGGGTGAGGAAGAAACCTTGCATGCAAACCATGGCTTAAGCATAAGGAAATTCTATGCTTTTAAAACTGCCATTAAATCAACAAAACTCCCATGAATGAAGAATTTTACCACCTCCTTTATGGCAGCAATATTTAATATTAAAGGCTGTACCAGGTATGAAGGAGAGGTCTCTGCCTCAAAAGAAAAGGTTCATTGTTGTGATTTTTATTTTTCAGTGGGAGTGTCTTTGGGGAATAGGAAAAGGGGGGGGAAAGCATTGGAAAAAGTAGGAGAGAACCAAAGGTAGGAAAGCAGGAGAGACGGTAACAGCAGGGTGTCCTTACCGGGAGGAGCCCATCTCTGTACCTTGGTTCCTCAGCAACTGGCACTCGCTTTGTGTTTTTTTTCTAGAAAATCCACAAACACTCTGTGCCAGTACTTATCCCTGGGTATCCATCTGCTGTATAGTGCACTGCAGTACTGACCTAAGGCTTTGCCTCTAAATGGTGCTATTATGGTAATGCTACGTGGGGAAGATTGCACAAGAGCATTTTGAGGAACAGGGTGAGTTAGAAGAGGAGAAGAATAGAAGCGAATTACAACAAATGAAACAAGCGTGGATTTACTAACAGACACTCTGACACTACTGACATTCTCAGTGCCATGTTGAACTACTCTTTAGGGATCAAGGCAGCCCATAGAAGTGGAGCACTTACAGCCAAAGAGTATATTGCTTTGCATGGACTGTTTTATCTGTGGAAATGTAATTAAAAAAGGAAGAACAAGGATTTTATTTTTCATACTACTTAGGAGCATCATTGCCATGCCTTTAAAGATCTTGTATCTCCTAAAGGGACTTTTCCATATTCCATATAAGAGTCCTTGCCTATGGGTGCACTTCAGGCTGTTATAACGTCAGGGACAATTTTAAATCCATGGTGCTATAGATGTAGTCTGAAATATGACTGTTTAGTATGAGGGAAAGAGGGAGTATTTTTCCCATCCGCTTTAGGCTGTTGATGTATCTCAGCAGCAGTTGGCAGCATCTATGTTCAGACACCTAAGTTTATGATATAGTCAAAATAGAAGCTCTAGAGCTTGATGCAGCATGCCTAAACTGGATGTCTAGTTAGAAACACTAAATCTCTCCTACTCCAGTATATTTTAGTTGAAAACACCTCTAAAAGATAGGCAAACAGAAAAAAAGAAATACACCTGTGTTCATGATGGGTTTATACATTTTCAACAATAGAATCATATAATTTAGGCTGGAAGGGCTTTCTGGAAGTCATCCAGTTCAACTTCCTGCCCAAAGCAGGACAAACCTCAAAGTTAAATCTGTATATTCAGGGTCAGTGCAGTCAAGTTTTAGTGTACTTCTAAGAATGGAGATTCCACAACCACCAGTCTGTTCCAGTATTGCACCATGCTCTTTTCATTTTTTTGTAATATCTAATTGCAATTTCCCTTGTTGCAACTTTCTTTCATCAATAGATACTCCGCAGTTTCATTCATAGCTGTTGTGCTACCAATATGCCTATGGTATAAATACATCAGAGTTTGCTTTAAATGAGTGGGGTTTGATATCAGAGCATCTGGATACAGCAGTGTGGAGCTAAGAAGAGCCTGTAAAATCCACCTGAGAACTGGGGAGTGGACAGGCAAGGAAAAGACAGCATAATCTGTTTATCAAGAGGGCATAATGGGACTAAACAGATACATTTCAGTAATAGGGAACAGTGGGAGAATATTGGGTATTTCATAATAGGGAACAGTGGGAGAATATTGGGTATTTCAAACACTGTGTTAATGCACTGTGCTAAGTCACAGCTAATTGGCATTTTATTGCCAAGTTTTCTAGTATCTCAAACTGCTGCCTCCTAAATTGCATTAAGTGTGAAATGCAAGTCATATTCCATTCACCAAAACACTGCTAAAAGGCCAGCCTCAAACTGATTCCTTTTCAAAGTGAGCAAGGAATAACAGGCTGAACTTAAGCAGTCAGATGCGAGAATGGAGCGAATGCAGCACAGAGGATGGAGTTTGGTAAATAGACAGTATCCAAGTAAGGTTCAAATGTTGCCTGGGTATTTTAACCATGAACTGAAATCAAAAGAATCCCCTACACACTGTGCAGAGGGAGGGGGGGGGATACACGTGTTGATGGTGAAGAAGCATGGTTTGATTAGCAAAAGCTCAAAAAAAGTGATGGCGCAGGGAAAAGGAGGAGTTTCCAGTTTTGAGAAGAGATGCAGTGCTGACTGCCAACAGGGCCCTGACTCTTCAAAGCCAGGAATACTGAAGGGAGGGAAGGAAGGAGCTGTGTGTGAACGAATGCAAGCAACTAGTGACAAGTTAAGGTACACAGATTTAAATAAGTGAACATGGTAGTATTTTGGAGTCCTCTCAAATCTTGGGTGCCCTGTTGCAATGGTGACCATATGTCTCCCAGAGTACCAGCTAGGCAGCAGGGTCCTACTTCTGTGAAGGGAAGGGAAAGGGTTGTGCCCAGGATGCTCAACAGAGAGATTAAGGAAGAGGCTCGTGACACAACCAATAGCAACTGAGGAAAGCTGAAGGGCCCAGGGATCCAGTGTGATGAGTCCCTGACACAGTAGCTTGTGAAGCACTCAACTTCCCCAACCATATATAATATTTTGAAATAATTAAGTGCATTTACTTCTAGTATTGTCATGACATCTTTATTCGAGGTCTATGGCAGGAGGGCTTATACTTTTAATGCAATACAGAACACATTAAAAATAGCAACATAAAAAATCTTGATATTGGTGACTTAGATCACTGTCTAAAGTAAGATGAGCTGCTAAGAAAATACTAAGAATTTTTAGGTAGAAAATTAACTGATGCATTATGTCAGCTTAATAAAGCAGGATGCACTATTAAAAATTAGTAGTGATGCAAACCTCCAGATAACAAAAGAGGTCTCTGTTCTTTCAAGATGCAGAGTGGAAGAGAGTTTAGAACAAGATCTTAAGATGATGAGGTTTTAAGGAGTGAAGCATTACTACTTATAAAGCAAGAATAATAAAAAATAAATTTGCTGAAACAGTATGATTGCCAAGCTGCTTAACATAAACATGTAAATTTTTTTGGCTGTATTCACACAAATCTGTTCATTTGGGATAGCTTCATTTTCCTTTTCAGGAAAAGATAGTTGGTATGATAATATTAAAAGCTGAAAGGGGAAACAAGCTTGCTGCATCCCAATTAGACACAGAAAAAATAAACGTGTCTTCAAGTACACTGGATCAGAGAGCATTTGCCTCTAATAGTTTAGTTCACCATACCACAAACATCAGGGCTATTTACAGAACTCTGATCTGCCTTGTTATAGCTTAAATTTGATGTGTGTTCAGTTTGGGTTTGGCACAGATATAACTGTTTTCACTGGGTTAATTCTCTTCAAGCAACCCCAGAGATTCTTCCACTGTCTCTTCCTTCAGTGAGTTACATTAGCTGCCAACTCAAAAGTCGGGATGAGCTCAAATTTGAGCGGACTGGATTGTCTTATGCTTTTTGACTACAGGAGCAGCTTTGTCTGTTTAACAGTAACAAAGAAGTAAAGAGCAGTAACCATCCCTTTATTCTCTCCCATTGAAGTCTCTGTAAGAAGACAAAAGTAAATTCGAGTAAAAGATAGTGAAAATTGGATATTCAGGTGACTGAAGCAGAGCCACATCTGTGTATATGCGTCAGCATTTTCCATCCACAGAGTTGCTATAGTGCAGGGAGCAAAGGCTTGTGTTTTGCGTAGGAGTAGGGCAAGATGGCACAAAGTCTAGGAATTAGGCAGTTGTTCAGACTGAGCATTGTTGGAAGAGCTCTCCAAGATCATGCCTTATGGCCTCTATTTCATCAAATTTGCCCTGAATTGGTAAACTTAAGAGCACGAGGTCCAGTGATTATAAAACACACCACAGCACGAAAAAGGGAGTCATACAGGATATGGCTGTACTCTCTGATATGGCTTTAGTTCAAATATTTTTCTGAATATGATACTGTCTCAAAACTTCCCTGTCTGTTACTTGTGATTATCGCTCTTTAGCCAAGGCCACAAGCTGCTGAAAATACAGCTCAGTTCTCAGGACCCATGCCAGGCTTTTTGATGACTCTCATATCGATGCATTTAAAATGTTCCTCTACGCACATTACTTAAGTTATACTTATTTTTTTAAAGCATGTGATGAAGTTTATTGCTGAGACTTGTTAGTATGTGGATCTACAGCAAGTTCTTTTTATGGTTTAATGTGTAGCTATCTGCCTCAGAAGTACTGTGAGAAAGGAAATGCGTTGCAGAGCATCAATATCCTCATCTTGATCTGGGGACAGAGTGGCACAGAACACGCACAAGTGGGGGTTCTTGTGGAGGCTACATGTCCAGGACCAAGATCCAGTTTCTTCCTCTGCGCAGTTTATCTGAAGTGAGAGGAAGATGCTCATGTTCCTTCCCACCTCTTTTCTCCAGCATGCCATAAGTTGTGTCTGAATTCTTTTCCCCTAGAGACAAATTACTGTGCTTTGCAGGCTTGTCTTCTGGGGCTGTAATTCTTAGGGGGTGACCTGCCTGGGGAGAGGTCTGATAACTTCTGCTCTCAGCTTGCCCATTATCTTTTCCACAGAGGTTCCTGCTCCACCCCAGTGTAGGAAGGCCCAGTTATTTGAGGAGCTCCCAAACCATTGCAAAATATAGCTGACACAACAGGGAAAGCTAAAATCATTCCTGCTTTACCATTCTGTAAGTTACTACCATTCCGCTTGTACCTTTTAAAAATCCACGGGAACAGTGAGACGGGCAGCTGCACATGGCAACTGGAACAGCTATTCCTACCAGTCAGTTATGTGCATTTCTTACAGCAGACCATTTCCCAGAACAACAGTCATTTCTAGAAAATAGTCTTGAGTGACTTAAGAGGGAAGATAATGAGAGAGTATTTTGCTTTTCCCATTTTGACCTTCCCCTCCACAGCATCTTGCAGTTCAGCAGTGCAAGGGTACCAGAAAATAGTACATCCCCCTCCTGCGGCTACTGCCAGAGAACATTGCTGGTCCGTGTGCCATATGCTGCCCCCTGATTGTTGCCGGGCCAACCTGTGTTCGAGAACTAGCCTTCCACAGCTGTTTTCAGTGCAATTGCATAAAATCTGCTCTGAGCATTGCTCTCACGCCAGAGACACTCAACTACCCAGGCTCCCACCGTGCCTACAGGAATGCTAGTAAAGGTGGAATTTTTGTGGCAGCAAAGAGACCACATCCTCTGTGTTGATTTCCAGTTGTTGTTGCCGGAATATGTCCACTTCTAGCAACATTTTCTAGAGTGGAGCATCTTTGTCAGAGGTTGTACTGGCAAAAGACACCAGGCAGCGTCAATCCAGGGCTTACAGCTGCTGACACGGCTGTGCTGCTGGAGTGCATCCATTTTGGCACTTCACTGGTAGCTGTGGTGACCCTGTGTGTTTCCTGCAGACAATGGAAGGCTGGACTCTACCCAGTCACTTCACCTACTTTTTGCAGGGCTGCATAAAAAACAGCAGCAAAAATCTTCTCTGCTGATCGGAATTTGTTGTCTACCTAAACCAAAGCAGTCTGACGACCTGCTTGATGCATAACCATTTTTCATATGGTTTCTAGAATTTTGCAGTTGGAATTGTTGGCTCTCTTGACATACACTGCACACAGTTATCTAAAGGAATCCTTGCCAGTTCAGTGGCAAAAAATGTTATACAGAGGTATGACCTTAGCAGCAGGGAATCCTTTGCTCCTTGAAGCTATGAAGAGTAAAGTGCTAACCACAATTTACTCAAGTTTCTGCAAAGCCAACACAAAACCTTCTCCAGGGTCTATCTCCAGGAACAGTGTGGGATTTTTTCTCGTATGTTTTGCTGAATTAACTGAAGAACAATAATGAAGTACTTGCAACCTCTTTCTGATTCATGGAGGATTCTTTTAATAGATGGCAACAGTAGTTATCAGTAAGGTTCATGTGTTCTTCCAAGGGAGGCTATAGACACGCATGCTTGTACTGCCTTCTTATAGCTTTCACTTCAATACAACATACAATTTTGTAATTTCCATTTCTCTATCCTGAATAAAGTTTAAACCCTTTCCCTCCTATACCCTCTTCTTTCAAGAAAATGTCCACTGTTAACCTGGCAAGCCAGCAGCAGGAGCAAAGGAAACTCTGAATTAAAGTGTTCTAATACATTCCAATTACCCATCTTGGGTTTTCTTTTTCAACAGCCTTAATTTTGCCTGTGGTTTTGCATTTCAAATTTTAACAATGCAAATATCTCACCAACTGTCAGTCTCTTTTCTGAACTGATGCAATAGTTTAACATTGGTAGAAAGCCCAAAACTCTGGGCTATATTCCTTAAAACGGAAGATGTGTCACTCAAAAAGTGCTTCTCTCTCAAAATGGAGCACTTGTATAATCTCTTTCAATTTCTAAAGAAGCTAACAGCAAATGTAAATGACCACAGTAAAAAAATCCAGAATAGTTCTCTGTAGTTCACTGCTCTAGAAAAATAGCTTGGGGAAGGGGGGTTATATTGAAATAAGCTACTCTGCATTTGAAGCAAACTGATTATTCCAAAATAAGCATTTTTTTATTTTAGAAGAGTGTCCACACTGGGAGCTATTATAATATAACTCACTATAGCACAAAGTAGAAAGAATAATACTTCTATTTTAAACAATATCCAGCCTGTGTGAACTCATTTTATTTCAAGCTATTTCCATTGAAAGAATAGCATTAGACAGCCTGTTTCTGTTCAGAGATTTTTATCTCTGTGTTCTCAAAAGCTTTTTTCCAAGAGGTTACCAAAATGACAGCTATGTGGAAAGCTTTAATATTCTGGCTGGAAAGAGAAATTTTTATTTGTCCACTTCTTAGCATACCTTTCCCTTAAGTTTGTTTGGTCCACAACAGAATCTTACTTACTGCTAGGAAGTGCTTAACCTTGTCCAGTTCCTATGGAAAATATATCTGTTTTAACTGGTGTTAGAGAAAATGGTCGCTCACCGCCAGCTTCAGTAGCCTTTTCATGGAAATTCTCATCCAATCTAGGAAACTAAGTTGGAAATTGTCATTGTTCTTGAAAACAATGTTCTGTATTTTCATCACTTCAGCCCTTTCCATTTTTAACTAGGAATATTCCTGTAACATTTTTCAAGCAAGAATTTTTTGTATAACTGAAGAGGCAGAAAACTCTGTGCCACCAGGTATCGCTAATGCCCAGTGTACAACTTAAAAAAAGAATTAAGGGATTGATATCCTATGAATAATGCCTTAAGTAGATCAGGCTTGAATTACATATACCCTCATTCTAGAGACTGGAAGGTTTAAAAAAGGATTGAAGTGCCACCTAGGCTTGAACAGCCCAGAAAAGTCAAGCAGCCTCACACTACAGCCCTACTGCTCCGCATTAGCCACGCCGTTTTCGTTTCAACCAAGAACTTGTTTGCCTGGTGGCCTTTCAGCCTTCTCTCTCAATTTTCTTGTAGCTGTAGCCTAAAAATGCTTAACACTCAAGAACTCTTTTTAGTGGAGCTTTTCTTAAATTATAAATGTTGTGGACTTAGTTTTGGTCTTGCAATCTTCATGAAATTTCTTTTCCTCGTGCTCTGCAGCGTTGACTTGATATCTTCTATAAGGACTGTTTTGATAAGATGCTGACAATCACAATTGCTGTGATAAAACCAACTGTGGAGAATCGCTATGATTTGCAGCATCAACAGGGTTGTGAGGGCCAGGAGCCCCGGCCGAGTGCACTGATCGGTGCTGGGCCACTGCACCGCATGGGCTGGCAAGTGGCAGTGCAAGGTGAGCTCTTGGTTCTTGAACATGCAGCTCCTACTACACGGAAGCAGCTGGAATGTGAACATCTTCCCATTTGCTTTACCACTGAGCTATTTTTACGGTGTTCCAAATATCATGAAATGGGGGGGTATTTCTGTGCTTTTTTTCACATTAGGGGATTTTTAAACCAGCGGCTTTTATTTGTTCAGAAAGTATTCAGACTTTTGTTGGCCAAGTCTAAAGCTCTTCTGCTACGTTGCTTGTAGAAGCAGCATAATTGAAAGAGCTGATCCTGTGGACACAAGACAGAGGCTCTGATTATCCACAGCTTGGCTTTGCCAGTCAATTTATTTTTTTAAAAAATCCATTAAGCAGTACACTTCAGATTCCTTGCACTTTTCAGGTGGTTGACTTCTGTCTAAAAGCCTTCAAAGAGCTGAATTGTGCACATTTCCAGTTTGGCTGCACATCTCTAAGCATATGATTGCTATATAGCCAGCATATTTTATAGCTTTCAGCTTATCCACTTCATTACATAGCTTCTTAATTTGGGGCTTAAAGGGGAAAGTGATTAGTTACTTTTGTGCGTGTATCTCAGTTCTCATGAACTTTAGCATCCCTGCTTTGTCTGTTCACCAGTTGTGTTACAACATCAGCAAGGAAGGATGAATGCCTGTTCTAATTGGTTCTTTCCCTGGAGGATCACACAGAGATCTCAAGTCAAAGTCCTGCAAGCACATTTGCTGTAGAAGGTGATTTCCAGAATGAGTCGGGTTTTTGATCCAGATCAAGGAAACAATGGTATAAAAAATCAGAAACAGTGCATGTGCTAACAGGACGTTTATATGTTTATGTAAGTCCCAATGGCAAAGAGACAAGGATCTTCCTGGTGCATTGTACCATTTACTGAAGAGAATAAAAATAAAGCAAACTTATCTTTTTAATGCTATTTAGATTAACACATGTGACACAAGAAGTCCGTGCCAGCAAGCTTGGCCATACGCCAATCTGAAGTTGCAGGTCACTGCAGAAAATTACTAAACTTTTCATACAGAAATTATTCCAGCACCACTTACTGTCTTGAGTCTTGTTACAGGTGTGGAAAAAGTCAACAGACAGAAACTTCTCTGGCTGCCCTGACATCCTGCCACCATGAGACCACCATCTTAGGGTTTCTAGATACGTGTCACACTAATGTCCCTACCAGAAGCCAAGAGTGTGTGTTCTGAGGGGGTTTAGAGAGCAAGGCTGAAAGGGTTACACTTGTTCCCTGCTAAGAGGCATGTCACAGGGGACAGCTGCTGCAGGAAAGAGAGTCAGGGGGAAGTGAAATCTTGTAGAACACAAGCTCCCCTTACATTTATTTAATCCCCATGGGCACGAATGGGTAATAATGCTAATAATATGCCACCAACAAATCGGCCTGTCCTTTCTATCAAGCCCAGACAGCATCTTCTTGCAGCTGTTGCAGTGCAAGTAGGGGAAAAAAGAGCTTGAATAAGGAGCAGCTGGCACTTTGTGCCTTCTCTGTGGACCCACAAACTCCTCCCTTAGATGGATTAATACCTTAGAAACTATATATGCTTCAGCTGCAGTCCCAACTCCCTGCTTAAACTGGCAGGCATTTGTATATTTTGAGAGATCAGCTAAGGTCTTTCCAATGTTTCAAGGTCCTGACAGGCATTTGGGTCTGCCATCTGCAGTTACTAAACAGCAGTGTGTATGCGCAGCTTTCATAAGTGCAATTTGCTTCTGTCTGCCCACAGAAGGTCTCAAAGCAGTGAGCCGCAAACAGAGGCTCACGGGGTGAATCTACTTCAACCATCTTCCCTTTGCAAGAGAGGAAAGACAATCGTTAAGTAACTAGCTCTGTCTTACCAGTCACATGCTGACCTCATGCTGAGAAACGGTTGTTTAGGCCCACAGCATCCACATGAGAAGAGGGACTGGGACGATACCATATCCACATGGTCTGGGAAGGTAGTTCTAAAACTCAAGATTCGATCTCTGTAGCTGCTGAAGGTAGGTTTTGCCTTTGTTTAGGACAGATGTCAGCGGCTTCTAAGTTTTGATTCCTGACAAGGTTTCTGAGACTGTCTTTGGCACCTTTCAAACTGCAGATCTTTCCAGTGGCCTTGCAAAAGTAGTGCAAGAGTCTTGAAATCAGAACCAGGCTTGGCAGGTCTGATGGATTTTGTCACCTTCAGTACTCAGCTCCCTGACTGGAATGGACCCATGTGGTGTGGCTTAACCTACAGCATGAGTACTCAAGCCACAGAGTCCTTACACCAGTGCTTCCACACTGCTACGGGTTTCAGACCAGGAGTATCACAGGGAAACGACGTGTGAGTGCTGCCACTCTACAATTCTTGGGAACTGCTATTGATGCCGCAGCAGCAGTGGGTGAGCAAAATAAGTTTAGAAACCCCTGTTCTACACTTTGCTGTAGGTCTAAGCATTAACGTTACAGGCCAACTGCTATATCCTATGATCTGTGACTCTTCACCAGTCACTCAGTGTATGGTACACACACATGTATCACCGAAGCAAACAAGAGTATCGGGTGCCCACTATTCCTAAAGAAGCAGAAAAAAAAACCCACCCTAGATTGGAATGAACAAGTTGTTTGTATCAACCTATTTGGGGAAGTAGGGAGCTTATCCTTGGTAAACAAAGTAAATACATTCTTTTTTCTTAACGGTGAGTAACAGAGCGTTTTTAAGGTGCCTTTCTGGAGGTATTTTTTAGGGATTGCAAGTGTTTAAGGAGGATTTTGATACTGCTTGGGTTAAGTAAGTTATACTAGTTCATAGCAAACTAGTGTAACTTCTGTGCTGAGATGCCTTTAGACTTCCCCTGCCTGATAAAGTTACTATTTACTTATTAGCCTTTGAGATAAGTATTTCATTGACATTTTGGTGGCAGAGGTGGTATGTGGTATACATGTTTTTTACTGCTGTTTCCTCATGGGAGGCTTTCTGTGACAAGCTGTGCTCTTGCTATATCTGAGTTTGTCCTCGCTTCAGTTTTAACTTGGATATTGCTGATTTCTAACTGCATATACAGAAACTGTGATCTCAGGTGCGTGTTAGTAATTTCCGCCCAAGCTAATGGGCCCATCCCATCACACAGGTGTAAGAGCTAAGCCAAAGGGCTGCTTGCTCTCACTGTTGGTAACTGCGTGGGTGCCAGCTAAACTGGTGGAAGGCTTAGTCCCTTAGTGCCTGTGTTCTGCAATGACTTGGAAAGGGTGGAAAAGGGACAGGCTGCTCTGATGGGAAGAAAGCGAGACCCTCCGAAGTCCCAGGTGAACACAGAGTATTGCACCTTGCTGTAAGTCAGTAAGGCTTTGTAACTGGAGCGCTTACCCTGAGTCAAACCGAGGCCGCTACTCGTAGCCTCTCTGCAGGGAAGGCATAGCCCCTGTGCGATATAAGGCAGAATTTTATTAGATCTCAAGGTAAATATTTAGGCATCCAGTGGCCAGCAGCAAGCAATAATAAAATGCTTTTCAACTCCATTTGCAAAATTTCTGTTTATTTCTTGTTATCTGTAAGAGGATCTCTAATCTTTGTATCTCACTCCTAGCAACATCTCGCCATGAATAAATCATGAGTGCTGACTTAGGTCTCTAGTAAAGTGGCTGTGTGGATATCAAGCTAGGGTAACTTAGCTAGCATAAGCCTGACCTCAGTCTGATATATTTCGTAGTGAGAATTCAAAGTTAATACCTTCAGAGATACAGGTTAGTGTGGGGAAATGTACAGAAACAATACACCTTTCAAATGAACCCGAAGTGACTTAGTCATATGAAAATCACTGAAAATCAATGGAATTTACATTCTTAGACCAACTGGATTCCTTTGACAATGCTAAACGTAATCCTTCCGCTTGCTTGCATTAGGAGAGGTTCTGGTCAGCCCGACAATAGATTTGGAGTGAAAAGTCACTAGATATTTCAGTTTTATGTTAGTGTAAATGAGCAGAATTTGAGCTGCTGCTGAAACTGGTCTTCTGTCTGGTATCAAGCACAGAATGAAGGAAATTATGTTGAAAAAATAAAGCACATGGATTCCATGTTGATGTTTAATCTCTTGTCACCTAAGATGTGGTTTATTTTTCTAACCACTTTTTAGAGTCCTAGCTTGCATCAATGCAGATTTATATACATGACCTTCAGTCAGTTAATTTTGAGTTCTGTAGCTTTTGGCATGATTTTTAAATGGATACCCGAACTGCTTGTGATGGTTAGCTGTATGGCTGATGTAACCTCCTTTGTACTGGGCATGAAGGTGATGTAACATGTTATGAATTCAGAGGTATCGCCGTCTGACGCTTGGTGGGGGGAACAAGGGACGTTTGGCCAAGTGCAGTATGAGAGGGGGCTCTACAAACAGGAAGAGACAGCAGATCCCAGCGTACACTTGCAAGTGACCACAAGTTAAGCCATTGGATGACTGAGGGTAGGATTTATGCCATGAATGGATTGCAAAATTTATTGTTCCAAACTAGGATGCAAAGGGTCAGAACTTTGTCAGTGGGATAAAGGAGGTCTTCTGTTTGCATTTGCCTAGAAGAATGCAGAGAGAGAAAGTCTGAAATGCATCTCCCCCAGTCCACAGAGAGAAAAATACAAACGTGGGGTTTTTTTTCCTCTAAAATGCTTTCATTCTATGTAAACGTTTAGTTTTTAGACAGCTCAATGATTGTGGATTGTCACTCTCACTGCTTCACAGGAAACAGCTCTGCTCCTGGAGCTAGTCAGACCTCCTGTGATGAATCCCAGACGGGATGTAGGAAAGCCTAGGGAGGTCTGGCCTGAGAGTGGAGGATTCATCTTGGGAAGATGGATAACAGCTAAACACACAGTCTAGGTGAATGCAGAGAATAAGCAGGCAGTAGCAGTAGGTAACAGGAGGAGGTAGCAGTGACAACTTGTATTTTTTAGATTTCTCATCTCTTTCCACTGTTGTTTCCAATGGACAGGCCAGGGAAAGTGGCGATCTTGTTATTTTAACTCCACTCAGATCTGGTCTAAGAAACACGCCGGTCTAAACTACTACTGATGCAGTACTTGATGTTTAACTCCCTGTGCAGCAGAGAAGGAGTCTGTCGTTATAGGCAGTGGAATTTTACCTTGAGCATAAATAGGGATTGATTTAAGTATTTGCTTAAGTGATCACCTTAGGTGAGTCATACCTGTAAGCACCTTTGAAATACCAACATTTTAGAGCAGTGTATAGAATCAGCAGGGAAGGATTCCACAGCATTTCAGTAAAAATACAAGCATTGATCCCAGAGCTTTGGTGCTGCAGCATCTCCCAGGGAGGCTGTTGGGTGCCTGGTTGCAGAGAAGGGCACAGGCCTTCCCCACACTTCCAGTGTGTTCGCCATCCCCCACTTCTCGACGGAAGGTGCTGAAGTAAAGAAAATGGCACATTTCTGCTGTAACTCTGTATTTTCCTTTGTGGTGCGTTTATCTTCCATGGATGGTATTTTAGTATGTTCTTTCATAAACTAACAGGCACTGTACTTACCACAAATATAAATCAGTAACAAAATCCACTGGAAAATCTCCATCTGTATAACTAAAGAAAAAGGCCAACAAAAATTTTATATCTTGCAGTTCAAACAACTCATTAACAATAAGTACCTCATGTAACTGGAATTAACTTAATGGCTGATTTCTTCATCATTCTGTCATTTCTAAATATTTATACCTTTATAACCGGAGGCAAACACATTGGAATCCTAAAATCTGCTCTGCATTTTTATGCTGTGGTGTGTAGCCCAACCACGGATGTAAACCTCACCTATATGCCTGTTTCCCAAATCATAACAGACATTTCAGTCCTTTAAACTGGGTTTATGCTATGCTTGTGGACGTAGCTGAACTTTGCGTGTAAGAATGACATCATTGTTTCTGGAGTTACCAGCCTACAAGAAAAGAGAAAAATCAGAAGCAGGCTTTTAAGAGGAAAATATCAAACAAAATAAATGGTTTGAACACAATATATGATGCTTTCAGGTGCTATAAACATTTTATTGTTACTTGTTTGGGAAGAACTGCATAATTCACTGGGGCTCCACAACTTGTGAGTAATGCAGCCATCTCAAAATCTAGCAGATTTATCAGTCATGGTCTTCACATGGAAACCTGGGATCTCGTTTCATCCTAAGCCCTTATAAATTTGACCCAGTGTTTAACAATGGCTCATCTACATGTGTGTCCTTACACTTACACAAAACACAGCTTGGACTGAAAAGTGTGATCTGATGGGAAAATTTTAGTGCCAGGGCACTAAAATCTAGTTGTGACTTCTAAAGAGCACCAGAAACTTAAGAAAACTCACCGATGACAGTAATTACAGGAGATACAGTATTTCACTTAGAGATTTGTTGCTATAAATTAACAATTGATTATATTCTTAATTCTGCATAGGCAATCACTGATGTCTAGATGACTGGCATTGCACTGACCCTCCCTTTGCTCTTTGACACCAGGCCATGTTTCACCCTCTCTTTGCAGGCCATGGGGAGAGGCACCAGACGGTGATTTTTGGGGGTCACCTGGACACTTGGTGGCAGTGACCTACATCTCCCTTTTGTCGCCCAGCTGACAGACCAGCCACCGGACCCTTCCTGCACCTCCCGGAGAGCACCCATCTGGGGTAAGGTGGTTGATCCTGGCTGTAAGCACACCAGCCTTACGTGCTGCTCCTCGCAGCAGCATCTCATCCTGGTCACTGCTGCCCTACAGAGAATGCTGCCATCAGCTGGCTCCGCACCTGGTGGCAGCTCCCGGCTCCTCCAGTGCTTTCCTTCTTTTGTGAGCCTACTGTATAGCACAGAAATTCTGCAGCAGCACCGCTGCTGGGTGGAATTCTGCCTGACAGACCAGCAGAAAGCATCGCAACTGGGAAAGTTTTCTGTAAATAACAACTCTGTTAGGTTTTGCCTCAACTTGACCTATTATTATTATTTCTAAATGATGTGGCTGATGGTGTCCACAGGCTCCTGCCTGCTGCTCACAAGCCATCATCATCGTCCTCTGTGTGACCATTTTCCTGTTGCATCCAGTTGTGACATTGCAACCAAAGGCTTGTGGTGTCCCATGTGGCAGCCGCAGCGGCAGCAGACGCATGTGGGAAGCCCTAGTCCGATTTCCGTGCAAATTTTCTTCTTACTAATAATCGTCGTTTCAAAAAGGGAGTAGAAATGCAGCCCCCGAGGAGCGCCGAGGCTCGCTCTTCGGGGCACACAAAGACTGCCCCGGCGAGCGGCGGGAGCCGAGCGCTGCGGAACCCGCCGCCCACCCGGCTCCGCAGCGCGAGTGCTTTAAGCGGCCGCCCCTCGGGCCGGTGTGGGGGAGTCGAGTCCGGCAACGGCTGCGGGCCCAGTGCGGGCCCGTCGCCGCTCGGTGTGTGCCCGCAGCCGGGCGGGCTCGGGGCG
>VXBJ01005780.1:68837-89462 GCA_013400055.1 Nycticryphes semicollaris | reverse complement strand
GGGGGGGGGGAGGGGGCTGGTTTTGCATTTCGGTCCCTCTCCGCCCCCCTACTACCCCTCTTCTCCCAAGTTCGCCGCTCTGCCGCGGCCCCCTCCGGAGCGGCTTGGCTACGGGCTGCCCCTGCCCTGCTCCCGGCGGGGCGGGCGGGAACTGCGGGGAGCCGAGGCAACCCAGGGAGCGGCCCTGCCGCCCCCCGGGGAGGCTCTTGCTCGGGGGAGCAGCGCGGGGGGGGAGGCGGCTGGCACAGGCGCCGGGTTCCGCCGCCCGCCCCCCGGCACCGCCGCCGTCTGCCCAGCGCTGGCAGCCCCGGGAGATGGTGACATATGAAGCGTGCGGGAAGGACCATGGTTGAGAGGACCAGCAAGTTCTTGCTTATCGTGGCCGTCTCGGTGTGCTTCATGCTTATCCTGTACCAGTACGTGGGGCCGGGGCTGAGCCTGGGTTCCCCCAGCGGCCGCTCCTACTCAGAGGAGCTGGACCTCTTCCCCACGCCGGACCCGCACTATGTGAAGAAGTACTACTTCCCCGTGCGGGAGCTGGAGCGGGAGCTCGCCTTCGACATGAAGGGCGAGGACGTGATCGTCTTCCTACACATCCAGAAGACCGGCGGCACCACCTTCGGCCGCCACCTGGTGCAAAACGTACGGCTGGAGGTGCCCTGCGACTGCCGGCCCGGGCAGAAGAAGTGCACCTGCTACCGCCCCAACCGCCGGGAGACCTGGCTCTTCTCCCGCTTCTCCACGGGCTGGAGCTGCGGGCTGCACGCCGACTGGACCGAGCTCACCAACTGCGTGCCCGGAGTGCTGGACCGCCGGGAGAGCGCCGCCGCCAAGACACCCAGGTACCGGCCCGCCGCCCTCTTCCCCCTGCCCCGCTGCCGCTCACCCGAAGCCCTTCCGCTGCAGAGCCCCGCTCCCGGTGCCTTGCAGCGTGCTGCTGACGAGCCGTGCCCCAACCTGCCCCGAACCTTTCCTCGGCCGGTTCACCTGTCCTCCCCTCCCGCCCTCCAGGCTGTGCCCTGCGCCTTCCCTCTGCATTCCCAGGCAAACACGCTGCTCTTTCCCTCCCACGTACCTAGTGCGCTGCACCCTTAGCCCATGCTCTTCTGCTCTAGCAGCCTCTGTTGAAGCCCTTAGTAAGCCTGTGTATTTGTGCCACTTACTCTCTTTTCTAAACATTAAGTCTTCACCTCAGACCTTGTTTGCCACCTTTTGGTACCCGTTACACCATACCCTAATCTCAAACTTGCCATTGTAATCAGCTTTGCCCTAACCTGTGCACCCTTTTTCCTCCTGCTGGAATTGTTCTCTAGTGAAACTGAGGAGAAGCACAGCACGCCACCAGTCCTCGTGCTTACCCTCTTGTTCCCCCCCCTCAATCTGCCTGATAGTTTTTGGCACGTTGCAGAAAACATCCCTTAAGCACCCTGTTTATCTTGATGGGAGTCCTGAGGTGAAATCTTTTGGGGAAAGGGGCTACCTTGTACGTGTTCCTTGTATCTCCCTCATCTGTGCACCAGGAGAGGGGGAGAACCATCCTAAAGCACCCCTCAGTGCATCTCTGTTGAATACTCAGTGTATTTCTGCCCTCTTATCCCATTATTTCTCTATGTTGGTCTCTTTCTAAATGATAAGCTTCAGAGGAATTTTCCGTTGGAAGTACTTTGATAAAGACAATGGCTTATATGAAGATCTCCAAAGATTATGTTCTTTCAGCTTAATATACCTCTGTGTCTTTCATTTCAGGAGACAGGTTTTTTAATTGATTGCTATTTTTTTAACACCACGCACATCTTCCTTGATATATCAGTGTTTTTATTACAGCACTTTGTAATCTGTTTGCCTTAAAGTTTCATTCTTAAAGATGTCCAAGATCTTATGCTAACATTTGCTTATGCCGTACACTTTATTTATATGCATATTGTTACTACTGTACATAATCCCCTTAGTGAAAAAGTGGCCTTTAAGAAAGTATGTTTCAGCATCATAAGTGCTTTTTCTCCCCCCCCCCCCTTTTTTTTTTTTTATAAAGCTAGTTTTTTCATCATTTTTCTTTCATTGGAGCCGAGTGTGATTGCCGGGGTTCTTTATTGTCTTTGTCATGATTGCTGCTGTTTTCAACCCGTTTCGGTGTTAGTCATCCAAGTACTATGCTCAGATTGCTGTCATGCTGCCTGACCCAGGAGCAGCAAACTGAAGCACGTATCTAAAGGGCTGAGTATTCAGCCTTTCCTGTGGTCTCTTATTTTATTAATAAGGTGCTTGAAAACACCTCTAAGTAAAATATCCTCAGCCCATCTCATCACTGTTGAGATTTTAGTGAAGCGTTGTCAGTAAAAATGCACAAAGTTCAAATTGGATTTAAAAAAGAAAACCCACAAAAATGTCCCATTTTGCGAACCTTGGTACTTGGCTAGTAAATCATTAACCTTACATACAGACCTGTGTAGTTTTATGAATTGTCTCAGAGCCTTGTGTACTTCTGTTGGGAATTTTGTACTAAAATCTGCGACGTGTTCAAGTATTTAGCTGTCTCATCCTACTTAGCAGTTGTTTGTTGCAGGTTTTTTTTGGTGTAGGTACATGAGAACAGGACACTTCAGATTGGGAAGTAGGAATTAAATTCTTTACTGTAAGTTGTAGGAAGTTGAGAATCAGAAGCCTATTGCCTCATTTCAAATGCTTGTAAATCAGATGTTCTTTGCTATTTGATTTGGAACATCAGGAACTATATGCTTCTATATACTTCTTAACTGTCTTCATTTGGATGTGTAGGAAAAATAATTAGTCCTGTCCCATGCCCTCATGTATCTGCATATCCAGAAATAGTTCTCTTTACTTGAAGTCTCTTTACTTCCCTTAAATCTAAATTAGAACTTCATTTTCAGCAGATTTCAGAAGAACTAGAATGTGGAAGTTTTAGATAATCCAGGGTTTATTGCCTTGGTCTGTTAGTCAAAAACCAGAATGTACTGTTCGTTGTATCTTGAGGATGGTTTTGGTGCAATGAGCAGCTGCTGGGTATGTTAATAATACTGTCCTAGGATACTGCTCTGTTGTACTGCAGTCCAGTTTAGTAGCCACTTTCTCCTAACTATTATTTATTTCATGTCGAAGAAAATTGGGAATAAGAGACAGGCAATGCTTCTGTAAAATAAAAATTTGATGGATTGTCTTTGTTAGAAAAAGGATAGTCTTGTATGATGTCTATCACCCGAAGAATAATATTCTCCATATTGTGAGTGTTGGATCTCTTGCATGGAAACAGGACATGTTTTTACATAAGGCATATGCTGGAGAGGCTACTGTTTTATAAAGAATTGAACTATGAAAATAGAGCTCTCTTTTTCAAAAGAAGAAAAAAAAAAAAAAGGAAAAGAAGGAGCAAGCAACCATTTGGTCAGGGTTCCCTCAGATTTAAATGTGATCCACTCTGGGGTTTGGAGTACAGTCTTCAAATTCAGGTTCTAAAGCTAATGTACCGGCCTCTGCCTTTACTACTTAATTCAAAGTTTAAACCTTTGTTCTTCCAACTATTATGTTTATCCCCAAAACCAAAACAGCTGACTTGTGATTACAAATAAATCTGCCTTCTAGTGAATGTTGGAAAGCATGAAGGTCATTTGGTATTGGCCACATGTACAAATCATGAGTTTAAAGCTGTTAACTTTGTGAGGAATGCAGTTTTATCACTGCACAGTGCCCTATTGCACCGCATTCCATAACCTGCGCGTGGTACATAAATTTACAATGCAATTGCTCTTTTTATTGTTCTTCTGTTCTGTGTTAGACTTAATGATTAGGAGCTCTAGATTGCCAAAGACTGCAATTTTTTTCTTTCTTTCTTCTTCTGTCTTTTTCTCTTTTGCACTGATGTAGCAAGTAGTTAGATATGGGTATTGTAATAGGTCAACACTCCTTAACAAACAAACAAAAAAATCCAAACAACCCAACAAACTACTGGTTCTCATCCCCCTTCTACCCCCCCCATCTCTCCCCCTAATAGTGACTTTCCATGGTTTGTATTCAAAAGACTTCTGGACAAGCACTTCTTGAAGCAAATGTTATGTTTTATGCACAGCCAGTAAAAGCAAGAGATTGATTTGTTTGGGGGCTGTAAAGCTTGGGACTCCAAGGATCTCTAAAGCTGGCTCTGTTTATCAGGGAAGTCACTCAGCTGCAGTTCTCTTCACGGCTTTAGTAGAGGGCAAATTCCAAGATTGTGGGAATGGAGACCTATTTGTTCCGTGTACTCTAAGGCATAAGTAACTGTGGGGAAAGTATTTTTTTTCTTTTTTTTTTTTTTTTCTAAAAAGATAATATTAGGCTGCGTGCTTTGAGTCATCATGATGATACTTCAGAAAGCAGAGGCTAAGCAGTGTCTGCAAACTGCTCCCTTAAATTTACCCCACCTAAAACTGCAAGAGAGCTAATCTCTTCGGTTGGTTCTCAAAAAAACCCAAACTCCTCTGTCAGTCAAGTTATTTAATTTGGCTTCCAGAATTAGAAAAATCTATGAAGTGATCCAGTGGTAACTTGACCATCTTCTCCATTAAAGGACTGTTGGAAAGCCCGTGGAGGAAATGTGATTCTTGCTGCATCTTCTAGCTGTGCTCCCAAAACAACAGCAGAGCAGGGTGTTCTGAAGTTGTCCTTGTGGGACGCTTCATGCGTGAGCTCGACTCTAATGTAAGGTGCTGCAGGAACACTAAGCAAATAAATTATGCTGAAGGAATTCGAAGTGCTTCCTCTTGCACTTCTCACAAAAAAACCCAACCCCAAACCCTAAAACCCAAAACAAACCAAAAACCAAAGCAAACCCAACCCCAAACAGCCTGTGCTTTGTTGCCACCCTGCCAGTTTCTTCTGCCTCATGAAAACAAGAGTGTCTAAGCTGGTGTTCTGAAGAGATGTTACTCACGTGGAGAGGACTTCAAGGCAGACAGCTCCTTTAAAAATGCATTCTGTGCCAGCTGCCTGTTGCTGTGGAGAACTGGTGTACTTGGTAGAGTGGGAAGGGCAATGCTGGCTCTGTGCTCCCCCAGCTCACAAGCATGCTCTGCCTTCTGTTATTCTCTTTCAAGCACCAGGTAAATGTTGGGTGGGTTTTTTATTTTTAATGAGGCTCCGTAAGACACTAAGTTTGGTTTTGTGTGTGTGCTTCTGTGCTAGTCTGTCATGGAAGTTTGGTTTCTGAGTTCATATATGGACAAAAAACACAAAAGTATTTCTTTGTGATTTTAAAAGCATGCACGCCCTTCTAATTTCAGTATTCTTTCTCTAGATTTCATGTGCTTCAGAAATAAAAATTGTTAGCCACATACTTTTTTATGTAAGAAATCTATGGGAGGTTAGTAAAACCTGCTGTTAAATAGATAATCCAAGTTTTAGAATCTCTCTTGGTAAAGCTGGTGTTGCTTATGTTTTGGGTTGGTTGTTTGTTGTTGTTGTTGTTGTTGTTTTTTTTTTTTTTAAAAAAAAAAACAACCCAAAACCTCAACAATTAACAGGGCTCAGCAGTTTGTTGGTTTGATTTTTCTCAAGTGTGAACTTTCACAGCTTCCAACCACATATCTGTCCCTTTGCAGGGATCTGTTCTTGATGAGGTTTTTATTGTATGTGTGCTTAGGAGCTGCAGAGACACATTGTCAAGAGACCAACTGTTAGAAAATGAAAGGCTTTACTAAATCGTTTCTATAATATGAGCACTTTTAAAGAACTTTGGTTTATCATTCTTGGTGGATCTGTGTGAGCTGGGGGTTGTGAAATACCTGTCTGTGGGGAGCAAGGGGCAGTTTTTCCACTCACCAGTTCAGCTCAGGCTGGTTTCTCTTAAGGAGTGGTGGGGAAGTATCAATATAAACCTGTTTTCAGCCCGATTCTTCTCTTAAATCTGTAGCACGTGGAGTATTTTAAAGCCCTCTGGTCCGATTGAAACTTTTTGCGTCCACTGGTGTTTGCCTGTAAAGCCAGGTTGATCCTTCAAAGCCAAATAGTGCTGAGAGGCCGGATAGTTTTGTAGTGAAAATCTTTGAATTTGACATAGTAACTAAAAGTTGGTGGAAGTTGGAACTCTTCAAACAGCTGCCTTAAGGTTGAGGTACTATATTTATCTGAGTTTACAGCTTTTGGCTAGTACACCAGATTTAATTACTTTTTTTTTTTTTTATTTTGCTGGCAAAGCAAAAGGATGTGTCCTTAGATATGTCCTTGCTTGAGTGTAAACTTACACTAACCTGATTTTGCAAAATTGTGCATTTGGCTGTTTTTTGTTAATCTTTCAACAAAAGTTGTGCCATAACATAGTAATTTCGGTTTTCTGCTTAGAAGTTTGCAAACAACTCTTTACCCAAACCTCAGATTTTGCCTTTTTGCCCTTATCCTTTCCCACTCTATAAATAAAAATGTATGCTATTCTGAGTAAAACCTTTGATAATAACTTTTTTTTAATTCAGACATAATAACATTCAAGTCATCTCTTTAAAAGTAATTAATGACTGAACTGCGTGCTTTGATACATACTCTCAGTCTAAGGGCAGTCTTTAAGGAATGGTCCACTGTAAATGCACAGCTGGTGTATTCCACCACCCCAGCCTATGCAAAGCTTTTGAGGTTAATTACTTAGAGATTACAGTTTGTAACACTTTGTAAACGGTCCTGTTTTGTCAGTTTGAAATGCCAAGTAGAGGGCCTGTTCTCTATCACTCAGCGGGCAATTTTGGTGTGCAGATATCTCTTCCAAAATAATGGGATCTTGAGCAATGCCACCTTGTGACCCTTATGTTGCATCTTGAAAGAAATCTGCGATTTAAGAGAACTGGAGTTCATGAGTGCTGTAAAGGCTTGAGATGAAAAATACCCATGATCTGCATGTATGTGAATTTGATGTGGCGTGATAAAACTTGCCTGATGCAGCCTTACCTGGTGTGAAATGGTGGGATGTGTCTAGGGATACATCTTGAGGTCTCTTCCCTGCAGAGGACTGGTGAAGGTCTTCACTTGGGTATTAGGATGTGAACTGGAAGAGGTCATACTACCTCTCAAGCAAGCACTGCAAGAGGGGATTATGTTATAACTTGGGAGATTATTACAACACTGCCTTCCCTCTGGGCCATCTGTTTCTGCTAGGAAGAAGGAAGAGATTAGCCTCCTCTTGTGGCCTCTTCCTTCATTGATTTGCAGGGTTAGACTTAATGGGTTTGGTCAGCCGTCAGCAGAAGCTTTTGGCTGCCTGCCACAGAAATTGGAGGAGTGTAACCTGGGACCTGTTTTCTAGAAAGCAATTGAAGGTGTGCAGGCCTGGAGTCATTCAAGAAAACTTCTTTGAGTTCATTTCATAGGTGAAATTGATGTTGTGCCTTATGACTCAGAAGTCATATTTGTCCACAATGCCCACGCTTCCTGCTCTCATCAGAGTCCCAGATGACTCCTTGCCACTGTGTTCCTCACTCAAACGTTAGTCGCAACAGTGACAAGCAGAGCCCTAGAAGACTCATGCTAGAGAGTAGTCAAAGGGGTTGTGGTTGTGGCTATGGTATTTTAGGTACTTTGACCCAGGAACAGAGTGACTGTACAGATAGAACACACCTGATTTTAAATTCAGTTAGGAATATCTGGTTTATTGAATGTATCACACACGTTCTGAGTCTTCCTGCTGTAAATCTTGCTGTCTTTTACAGGTCATGGCTTTTGTACATCTCAAAAACTGGGAAATGGACAATTGCCTTCAGTCAGTTGTAGAACCAATATCACTGCTTTGTGTGTCTTTATATTAGACTTCCACTTACTCAGCAGTAACTCTACCAAATCTGTTGTAGTAATACTTTAAATAGGTACTATTTTGCCAGTAAGCACTTGATCTTGTGCTTGCTTTAGAAAGCCAAAGTGTAACCTGGGACTTGTGGCGTAGTTTAACTCCACAAAGCTTAGCTTTGTTTGTGCTTGTATTGCCAGGAAATACTGAACAGAGAAATTTTCCATTATTGACTGAAATTGTGCTTCATCAAGCGAAGGTGAAGCATGGTCTTTAATTCCTAATAATCACAAGTGTGATAGTCTGCCAAGTCAGTTATTTTTGATGGAGTCTTGCTGGGTGTGGGTGGAAGGGAATGATACGTAAAACTCAGAAGCAAATGCCCTCCTAAACAAAGATGTTAGTGCTATTGTGTTGAAGGAGTGTGAGGCACAGGAGGAACATAGAGCTCAGCTAGTCCATTACAGATTCTCTTGTTTCTGAAATGGTGGTTGACCTTAAAAACAAACAGAAAAATTCTCCACTTTTTCTAAAAGAATTGAAGTAAAAATTGATGGGGAAAAAATAATCACTAGCATAGATTCAAGGCAACACAGTTTCTGTAATCACTATTTGATGTATTTTTGTTCACCCTTCTATTTCCATGATGGAGTACTCTGTTGAAAATCCAGTCTGAGAATCTCTCTGAAGAGTCCTTTGGAGATTATTGTCACAGAGGCACAAAGAGTCTTAAACACCTCTGTGCTCTGTAGTGTGTCAAGTTTCGGATCTGAAGAGGATGCTTCAGATAGTCTCATGTGTTACTGCCAAAGGAGGAGCTATTTACCAATGCATGGCTATTGGAACCTGAGGTATCTCATGACTGGAAAAAGTGCTTTCAGGAAAGGTCCATGCAGACAGAGGTCGACAAATGAAAAGCACATCATATACTTAATAGGGTTTATTGTTGGTACTTGTATTAAATGCTGTACATCCTTTGTCATTTCTGTGCTTAGTCCTGGAAGTATGATGTACCATTTTGAATGCTGCTTCATCCCTACAAACTGCTGAGAAGAGCTAAGGATATGAAATAGCTCTGGGCCATCTTTGTTCCAATGATGCATCCAGAAAGGATTAAGTGACTCCTGTTGTCCAACACTAAATGTAACCCAAATTTCTAGTTATATAGCTCTTTCACCTGTGTATTTCAAAGCCTCTTACAAACTATATAGTAAATAGCACCTGGTCTTATATTCATTCGCAACCTAAACCAGCTCTTAAGTGGTCTGTCTTAAAGCTGTCTTTGACTGTAGATCTCAGACTTACTTGTTAATGTACAGACCTTTCCTGCCTAAAGACTTTGTCTCTTTCAGAAGCAACTAGTTTCTTAGCATGTTATTATTACTTTGCTCTGCATTTCCCTTCCTTCCACCCTGTTAGTGGTAAATTCTACATAATAGCTCACCTATGTTTTTATAGAGGAAATATTTCACGATTTCCTGCCAATTTAAATAAGAAAACAGTGATTTGCAATTAACTTTTTATGGTCTCATTCTGTGTTTTGCTTCATAACTAATCTCCAGCCTATTAACCAGAGATTCTTTGGTTACACCTGGCTGCAGATTGAAACATTGTCATTCCTTTTATGGATCTCTTCTACACAAGGGGTGAGACCTCTGAGCTTCCTGAGTCAGCTCTGAATTTCTGTCTTTAAAATACACCAAATTTCCTGTTTGGTTAATGCTAATCTTGAAGCGCTAACTAAGGTGATTTAAGATTTTCTGGCCAAATAGCATTGCTTAGTTTCAAAATGCCTGATGACTTTTCATTGTCTAATTTCAGATAAGTTAAAAGGGGACTGATTTCAGGACAAGTGCTAAAGAGGTAAAAGTTCTGTCTTCCAAAAACTCCTTCCAGGTATTGGAGTTGCTCAGCATTTAGCTGTAGTTCTTGTGTTAATTAGACATACAGATGTATAAGACACCCGATTACAGGAAATATTCAGTGGCTTTTGAAAGAAGATTTTTGTCAAGAGTGCATTGTTCTTTCCCTTTTTTAACTTTAACAGCTCACAGAAAAAAAAGTCTTTTTTTTTTTTTTTTTTTTTTTTCCTTTCAGGTCTCAGAAAATTTAAGTGTCCAAACAAATATTGTAAAAATGGAATTGACTTTTTTGTTTAAACTAACAGCTCTTGATGCTGTGACCCCCTCACTCTCAATAAAGATTTTAGCTGGGGTACCTGTGACCCTATATCAAAGCGCTGCGGAAAAAATCAATGCCTCGTAGCTAAGACAAACATCAGCAGTGTGCTGACTCGCCACTTTCCTGACAGGTTTCCCTTTCCTAGAGGAGACGGGGGAAAGTACAAGGAGCACGAGAATCTCAGAGCATAATCATAATCAGTCAACCAGCCCTTCACCCATGCCTTAAATCATAAAAGACTGGATTATCTTCCGTTCTTTGCTTCTTTCTCTTTCTTGCCACCTGTACTTTTTTTAGGTCTTTGAAAGAGAAAAGACAGATGTGAGTTGGGTAGTTCTGCAAGGAGGAAGATTGAACAGATTTATCCTGTCTGCTGAAGCAAGTACAGTAGGAGTCATTTAGATTAAAAACCTCATTAAAGGTTTAATACTTTATCCATTTTATCCATTTATCCACTTTATCCATTGTATATTGTACAGAAAAGCCATACATATGCACAGGAGCCCTTTCAGATAGGGAAATACCTCAGCATCTTTTCTAGGGGGTGAAAACTGGAATTTCTTGTTCCAAGGATCTGAGTGGGGTTTCCATCACCAGTGACACTGTTGTGGTTGGTGGTATTATTTGCAACACATCCAAAATAAATCATCTTGAGCTTTTTTTTTGTACTGAAATTTTCCTTTGATTTATGTGACCATATTTCCGTATGTTTAAAAATGACGGTGTCTTTCCAGTGTGTACATCACCTGACTCCAGTAGAGACTTAGACCAGGCCAAAGACTTCGCCATTGAATTCACCATTATTGTAGTGAGCTCCTGCATTTTTAACAGCCATATTTTGTTACACGTATCAGGATTACTACTGTTACTGCTGGTAGCTTTGATTTTGAAATGTAATACTATGCTAAAGACTAATGACTCAATATTACCCTTCTTCATTCAAGCTGTTATTTGGGCACAGCATTTAATCCTGCTTTTTCTTTTATACCTTGCAGACAGGCTTCATCTAAGCAGTGTGTTCTTTCTTCACTGTATCTGAACAACATCTATTTTCCATCCTCTGAACTAACACTTTCATCCGTCTGGCATCTTCTTGTGCCTTGATTACTTCAATGCTACCTTCCTAAACTTGATAAATTAAATTTTCCTTTGTCACTTTAGAGATCTGTTACTGCCTAACTCTTCTCACTCTCATTCATCTATTTTGAAATGCTGGTTGTGTCTTGAGATTTTTATTTAGGTTTTCTTTTTGTTCTGATCCCTGAAGAGCCCCCTTTTTTAATAGTCAGAAAGCTTTAGGCTAGCAAGACATGACTCTGCCAACAGCAAAAACAACTGTTAATCTCAACAGTCAAATTTAATACAGTCAATACACTCCAATCTTTTGAGTGAAGTATTACTGTCCTAGGATGAGCCTCTTAACAGTACTCAGAAAGGGTTGTTTTCATGACTTTTACTAAATTGGATGAAGCTGACACCTGTTTATGCAGCCAGCCATACGTAGCAAACACGTGTATTACAGAAACTCAAAATTGGCCAATTCCTATTTTCAGCAGTTACATTTTAATAGCTAGTTACCAATTTTCAGCACCGAGTGTTCCAGTCAGTCAGGCTCCAAGCAGACGAGTGGGCTTGCAGCTTATACGACAGCATCTTCGCCTTGTAAGAAAGTGCCAGCTCCAAAACTGATAAAACAAAAATCACCCAAAGATACATAATTTTTTAAAAATAGCCCTGTTGTTGACTGTTTCTAGTAGGAGAGGGCCAACTAAACTATAGGTGACCTCTTAGTTGTGACTTGAGTATGTCAAGAAAGAGCTGAAGAACAGCTGCCACAGTTGTATTGGTATGAGCTCAGGTTTGGTCATGCATCATGAGGACTGATGTGACAGTCACTGAAAAGGGAGCATCAGGAAGTTGTGCAACGGCAGGAGAGTTGGACTTAACTTTGGGATGTAAAAGGAGCATCTGAGGTTGGGGATAGAAGAAAAATGAGATAATCAGTCAGTAGCTAAGGATGAGGGCAAAAGAAGAAACCCTGCATACCTTGTGTTGACTGGAGTTTTCAGGTGTTAAGTGGTTTGCTAGTTACTAATAAAGCTTTTTGTTTAATAACCTGATTTGAATGAAAGCGTGGTCTTGCCCTTCTTTCCACCAAATTTGGGAGTTCTCTAGGATTCGACTCTGAAGTTCTATGTAACTGGTTAAGGGGATAATACTGGACAATGCTAGCAAGAAAAATACTTGAAAAGTAGAGAAGATTTTCTGCCACTCGATCAGATGCTATAAGCAAAGATCTAAATGAGTTTTCTAAATATCCTGAAACAAACACAGAAGTAAATCTTCTTGCGGCCTTTCAACAGCATGACTACTTCCATTTGGAAATAACTTCCCCCTGAAGCCTTCTCGCAAAAGGCCTTCTTGATGAGAGTATTTTCTTCCCTGGGCTTGAGCTAGTGTTGGAGGAGGAGGAGGACTTGACACTTGAAGTGTAGTTGGACTACGATGACAGTATAAATCACAATAGGAAGGGTGCAACTGCAATTTGTGAAACTTGCTGGATGATCAATAGTTTGCCCTGTATGCTGCTCGGATGGCGTTTGGCGATGATAAAGCACTGGTTGCCAGTGCAACACCCAGCTGGAAATCTTGCAGAAATTGAAAGATGGATTCTTTGAACATTTGGGAGATGTGGGATGCTCGGTCTGCCAAATACTTCAGGCAGGATGAATCCACCCCTTTCCTAACTAGGACATTTCCTGACTTCTGAAGTTATTTGGGGATTCTCATGAAAAGCCTATTTTCTGGATTGAAGCCTGGCCAATCCCAAATCTGGAAATCACTGGCTCATGAGAACAGAAAAGGGCAGTTATATTTGTCAACTATGCTATTGTGGGTAAGCAAGATTTAGAGACTCTTGCCTAGCACAGAAAGGATTGGAGAACAGCTTTCTCTTATGGAAGCCAACAGAATCACTTACATACCAAGGAATTTATACAGCTCTTTACTCCTTTTAATGGGAATATGTGTTTGTGTTGGGATGTTTGTGAATGTTTAAACCAAACCAAGTTAAAATAGATGTATTAAACTCAAGCAGGATCCTGTATCTGTATGAACCATGACGTCTTTAGTTATTCTGAAGATAATTTTGTAATCTGTGCAAAAAATCCCCAAACCTAATATAGATTGGAACCAGAGCTAGTGAATTCCAAAGGTGTCAGCTATTAAGTTCTTGGATACTTCAGGTTTTACTGTATAATGCATGCTGCTGTAATATCCCCATCTCAAAAAGCAAAACTCTTTCATGTGAAATGGTCTCTCTGGGGTCAGTGAGGAGAGAATATGAGGGGGAAACAACTGGGCGTTAACAACTTCCCACAGGATAAAGCACCAACAGTCCTCCCTTCAAACTAATCCAGTTACTGGGTGTGAGTAGGAACTCTGATTTCTGCAATTAAGAATACAGGCCTCGTGCTCCAGAAAATAATTAAGCAAGTGTTTATAGTGGTGAGGGAACTCAGAGTAGGAGCTGGTTATACCAATTCATTCTGATTATTGGCTTCCCCCCACACCCACCTTTCCTATTTATAACTAATTTAATCATGACTAATGGCTAAAGCTAAAACTACACTACATGTCAAATAATCTTTTTTTTTTTCCATGCTGCTTGATGATGCAAGTTGAAACAAAGGGCTAGTTGTTTAAGCTCCTTTTAAACTCTATAAAAGTTCACATGGTTCTAAGCCGCCCTTTTAAATCACACCTCCAAGCCTGCATGGGAAAGTTACAGGCAAGTCTTGAGAAATCCATTCTTCATTCTGTTCAGCACACGACTGATGGTGTCACAGCAGAGGGAGGAGGAGTATAAGCAAGGGAATGGTTTTTGTAAGTGCTCTGCCTGGTTAGAGATGGAGTTGGGACCAGTGCCTTGAGGTCATAAGGAGATATCTGGAGGTTTTTGCCCCCAGGTCACTACATCAATGCAGAACATGCTTAATGTGCTAAAAGCTCATATCCATCTGGTCAGTATTTTCAGTGCTGCTCTTAAGTGACAGATGTCCTCTGTACAAATGCAACTATCTGTGAGGCACTAAACAGGACCCTTATTTCTCCTACAGTCATGTAGATTGTTTCTTCTACAGTAAGACTGAATAGAAGGGAGGAACTGAGCTATGTGGATGGTTCCCTGTCTCGGAGGAGAAGGTTAATGAACATCTCTGCCATAGTCTTGAGTCAAAAGTATTTGCTGTTTCTTTTGCTCGCTGCAACAGCTTTACCAGTGGTAGGAACTGTGCCATTGCAGTGTCAGGAGGTCAGGTACAAATGTTGCACAGAGCTTCCATGCATTAACTCTTTCTCATGCACTGGAGCAAACATCCTCTTACAATTATTATTTTTATAATTTTGTTTTTTCTTGTAACTGTTTGGTGCCTCCTCCCCTTCCCTCTTCATCTCTATTCCTCTATATCAGGAAAAAAAGAAATGTAACTGGAGGCACTTAGCTAACTCTCAACCTGAGAAAGATGGAATTGGTTTATTTGGCTGGAAGCCACAGAACTAGGTGAACCTGTCATAGGATTCTTAGCCACTTGTGAGAAAAGTCTGGGTTTACTTTCACCAATTTAGTAATGAAATTCAAGCACGAATTACAGTTGTGGTTCAGGGTCTCGGGAGAGGTTCATTAAAGGGCTTGTTTTCCAGCTTTCTCCTCGGAGCTCCCACGGCAGTGGGAGAGCTCTGGGCCAAGCTGAGGCCCATCCAGCTGTCAGGAGATCAGGTGTCCTGCTGAAGAGTGCTGTTGTAGTATCGATCTAATCTGGAGTGAGCAAAAGAGACCTCATGTCTTTGACAGAAAAAAAGGTTGAGCTCTTCATGCAAACCTGTAGCTCAGAGCAGTTGGTTTCTCTGGCAGCAAGACAGAGAAGCTGGTGCAATTAGCCTTTGTCTGGCCTTGTGTGGCAATGCTGCTTGGGTTCATGTGCTGCATCCGATTGCATCCTGGTAGAAAAGGTGGGCAGCAAGAGGACACTGTAAGGTACCTTAGTTCACTGGCCAAGAACCTCTATTTGCCATCAGACTTTTTCTAGCTTAATTTTGCATGGCTTCAGTGAGGGTGCACTGTTATTCGGTTAATTTGTAGGGTGTAGTCTCAGGTTGTTTTCTGTGTTTAACTGATCCGCTTCCACTTTTCTGTCTTCATGAACAGAGAGACATGGGAGGTTTAGATTGTGGGAAGCTTTGACAGGCACCATGCACGTGCCTGAAGTTCTGAAAAAGCAGATTTGGAGCAATGACTTTCAGGAAAAACTTTGTCACTGGTTGATCCTTATGAGAATTGCAGTGCATGAGCAGACCGCTGCCTGATTTCTAAGCTGTTTAGCCCTGTCATTTTATGGTATATGAGCATAAAGTTTAGCATGATCAGCTTCAGCAGCTCTGATGCTTATTTACCTGTGCAATCAATCCTCAGCAAGAAACGACAAAGGTGGCCTTCATGCTTCAGGAGTTTGATTTTCTGTTCATGGGTTGGTTCTTTTCTAGGAAGGGAAGAGATAGTAGTACTCTCCATAGCAAGAGAGATTCCTGCTTTTTTTCTTTAATTGAGGAATTTCAAGGGGTGGAGTAAAAGAGCGTGGCTTATTCTTTTGTTTCATTTTCCTTTCCTTTAGAGAGCAGATGTTGGAGTTATGTTAATGTCATCCCAGTGCTAAACACTCACCTTGACTTACGCAGCAGCGTTACTGCAAAAAACTAGAAAAGGAATGCCCCAAAGCACGTAGGTATTACTGCAGAATATTGACTTGCATTACTAAATTTTGGCAGGAAATGAGTCAGGAAATGCCTTATTAGAAACATTGTCCAAAGAATCTGTAATGGCACAATTTAATTATGTTGGCAAAGGACTCTGGAAAGGTGCTCGAGCTTCCACCAAGTGGTGACAGGATATCTTTGTTTTGCCAATTGGTGCCTCTTGCCCCGCACACTGATGTCTCAAGAGAACAGTCAATGTTTGCCGAATGGGAGCACGGAGGTGGGAAGCAACGTTTTCAACTCCAGCACGGTCTGCTTGGCATGCGGTACACTGCTGATTCCACAAGGANGAAATTAAGCATTTCCAGCGTTAATTGTAGTGTCCGCTGTATGAGTCTGTTTATAGATATGCATGTAATGACTCATATTGTTCTGAAGCTTTTCTGCATGCTCTCGTGTACAAACAGTTCAAGCTACATACAGGAGGAGTCACCAGTTCTGTGGTAACATTCACCATCATCTTCTCAACTCTCTCCTGGTGTCAGTGGTCCTTTCAGAACCCAAGGGCACAAACCACTTCAAAGGTACTTCAGATTAAATCGGCAGGACTCATAAATTTGAGCCTGGGCCTGACTACTCCTCGGTGATAAACATTTATCTCTGTTATTGCTGGGAATGTTCTTCGAGTGGCATAATCTGAACGGGGAGGGGGGTTTCCCCCTCTCCTCCTCCCTGTTTTATAGTGTCCATCATCTGCGGTGCATATTTAAGGGATTTAGAAGAGTGAGAGAGTCTAGCATAGGGCAGCAAAGATGATGGTGGGAGGGATTGAATCATCTCCCTTATGAAGAAAGGCTGAGAGTGCTTGGGAGTTGTTAGCCTGGAGAAGAGAAGGCTGAAGGGAGACCTTATCTATGCTTACAAGTACCTAAAGGGTGGGATGAAGGCAGATGGAGCTGGATTATTTTCAGTGGTTTCCAGTGATAGGACAAGGGGCAACGAGCACAAGCTGGAACACAGGAACTTCCGTTCAAATACAAGGAAAAACTTCTTTCTGGTGAGGGTGGCAGAGCCCTGGAACAGGCTGCAGGGAGGGTGTGGAGTCCCCTTCTTTGGAGGTTTTCAAGCCCCACCTGGATGCTGTCCTGAGCTATGTGCTCAGGGCAATCCTGCTTTGGCAGGGGAGTTGGACTGGATGATCTCAAGAGGTCCCTTCCAACTCTGACAATTCTGTGATTCTGGGAAGTGCCCTATTATTTTCTCTGAGTCCCGCACCACCATGTGGCTGTCCACACCTAACTGGGAAACCACATAGAAGCTGGTCAATTGAGGAAGCAACCGTCTGTTGGAAATGGGAGAGGAATAACTGAAATGGAAGCTCTACATTGCCTCTCTTTTTTTGGCTCTACATTTCCTTAGGAAAACTACACAATTATAGCAATGCTAGGAAACTCTTTAGAGCGGGTTTTGGGGGTTGATTGTAGAGGAAGTAAATGTTGTGCAAAGGGGCAAAGTTAGCATTAGCTTCTGCAGTCCAGCACCATTTCTGAGGTTTGGGAATGAATTTATTTTCCCTGACTTTGAATGACTCCTTGCTGCTCTTACTTACCTAGGTAAAAGAGGGGCAAACTGGGCCTTCTCCGTGTCCAAATCACAAACAGAGTGAGCAATCTGGATCTTTCTGGGAAACAGCAGAGTGATACAGTCTTCAGGTAAAATATTAGGGCACAAGAACCTGGGATGATGACAGAGGTGTTCAATCACCGCTTCTTTCCTCTCAACTCTCCAGCAGGCATGCAGGCTTCTTCCTTTGCTGAAAGGTCTTTGATTTTTTGAAACAAGGAAAGAGGAACTGGGAAGTTGTTCGCAGCACTCAAGAATAGTAAGATGACCTGTGGTTTCCTCGGGTTTTTTGTTTGTTTGTTTTCCCGTTTCAAGAAAGAGGAGGAACACGTTTTGTTCCACTCTGCGGGTGGCATCTGTATGGTGGGTACGTGGAGTCCTCAGTGGAGATCAGACCCCCTGGGGCACCTCCCAAGCACTAAGTAACCCCAAACCATGTGCAAAGGCAACAGAATGCCCCTTCCTGCCCTGTCCTCTGCCTCTTAGGAGGCACAAACAAATATCACATTGTCATCCCAGAACAGCAACTCCATCACCAGGGAGGATAATGTTACTCCTGCCTTTTTCTCACTATTTTAACACCTATATTTTGGTATGTGTTTTGGAAATAACTTTTATTTTACGCAAGCCTGTCCAAGCAGCATTGGTAACTGAAGAGCTGCTTCTCTAATAAGTGCTTTAATATGATTTAGTGCAGCATGTTTGTGAGGATTGCAAACCATTGGCATGGGTTCTTTGTCTGCTTGGACTTCCTTGAGACGCTAGTATTTATAGTGGGTTTGATTCAACTTCACCTTTAACTGAAGCCAGTGATGTATGTAACCTTGCTACAAATAAGGAAAAAATTGGAGTTGATATAAAAGGTGTTACTTTTTCTAGGGCACTTGATCACACTAAAATCTATTTGTCCCAGTGCAAGTTTCATGGAGTTCAATTCTGGAGCTATCCTTTTCTGCCCCTCTGGTTGAGGAGGCAAGAAGGAGCATCACTGCCTGGCACCACGGAACTGCACAGCTGGCGCCTGCCTAGTTATTGATTTTTTTCCAAAGCTGTGCCTAACAAAATACTTCATTATATCCAATGATCAGTGCAAGTACACAGTAAAATGCACTGCATTTATTTTTATTTCTAAGTCATAAAAAGAAAAATAGGCGCATTATATGCTATGCGTATATATATAAAACACATATATAAAATGACGTTTGAATGGGAAATAAGCAGTTTTCCTAATCTTTCCTAGTGTGTTATGATTGTTCTCTCTCTTCACTTGCAAAAGACTGAAGGTCTTGAGACAAGCAAGGAGGGGGCAGGAGGAAAAGCCTTCCCAATAGAAGCAGCAGTGTTTGGTGCCTGCAGCCATGTCTTGTTTTAAATGTAATCTACTCATTTGTTGTCAGCGGAACAAAATTATCATATCACCCTTGGCTAATACTTCGATAACCAAATGAGTGAATATATGCAGACTATAAATGAGCTAAAACATCTACAGGTTCCCTCCTGGAGAGAACAGAAGCAGGAAGCCTAATTCAAAGTCTTGAGCAGACTGTATCTGAGCTGATCCAAACCATGAGTGCTTTGGTGGGATTCAGCTGGGAGTGGTAAACTGCATCCTTAAGATTTAATTTAATCTTTTCCTATGGGTGTTGTCACCTTCTCTGTGGCCTAGTGGGGAGTTTTTCATACTACTTGTAGTAAGGAGCTGCTGTCTGTCCAGGGGCTAGTATTTTCCAAGCCTATGTCAGTGACAACCTTTTGAATAGCCTGTGGCTCCCTTGTAAACAGTGTCTTTGCCTCAGTTTATTACAAACTCTGGGCTTTCTTTCTCCATCTACCAAAACAAGGTGAGCAAACTGAAAGTAATTGTGTATTTCCTACCTCATTTTGAAAGTCTGAGTCAAGAATCGTTTCTCTCAAAGGGCATTGAGCCTGCATGCTGGGTCCCAGTCTGTAGCTCTTTTGCCGCAGAGCTCCGTTTTTCTGCTTTCAGAGGTAGCTCCTGGAGGCTTTGGGTATTCACTTGCAGTATTGTGAGCAATGGCATTTTGTTCCTGCCTATCGGAAGTGGAACTGGTGTCTCAAAGAGTTTACAACAGTTCATAGATTGTTAAATGAGGTCAAAATAGTCTTTCTGTTGTGTGACACAACAAATAGGATATTGCAGAGAATAGCAGTGACAGAGGCTCAGACGGATCTGTAATAGTAAAGAGATAAAGTGGGCCTATGTAATTTTTATTAAGCTTTGCATGGACACAATATTAAAAATTAATGTATTTCATCTTGGTTTCTTAAAATGTACACAAGTCTAATGTAGAAAAATAATCTGATAAGTTAAAAAAGAAGGCATAGGACAGACTATTGCTTAGTGGACACTTTTCCCATAATTATTTTTCTGTGGAGTATTTGCAGTTTGGAAATAGATAAATTAGTAGTGAGTTGCAAGGAATATTTTAATTTGTATTTTTACCACGTTTTCCTAGCTATTCATACAATATAATAAATATGCATTTTAACTTGGTGATATGTTTTTAGGTAGAATCACTACTGAGAACAGGCTTGGACTTATGCCACCCAAATCACAGTAAGCTCATGTTTTTTCCTGCCTTGGAAGACTGCTGAATATCTCACCAGGGCCAAGCCCTTAATAATTGAAAATCGTGAATACACAGGTCATTTTTTTTTTCTTTTTCTTGCTTTAATTTCCTTTTCCTTTTCACTATCTGAAGTTGCCACTTCTTTTTGTCTGGTCTATCTTTAGTCAATCAATTTTACACTGTCATATGTAAAATACCTCTTATTTCAATGTAGAATACTCAGAAGGGAACAGGACCAGTGTTTCCCCTGTTCCAATAAAGCACTGGTTTAACCCTTAAGGTTTTTGACAGGTGCCCTCTTAAGTACTAGGTAACACTAATAGGAAAGATTGGGAGCCCTTCTATGAAAGGAGGGGATAAATAACTCGGGTGAATCTGTTTTGCCTATTGCATCTTCCCTATAGGCCTTTGTTCGTAAGACTTTTTTTTTTTTTTTGTATAGCTAAAAAAAACAAGGAGAAAGGTGCTTTCTAGCTTTTGCATTTGAATTTCCAGACTGCTGTAGGGAAGATGGGGAGAAGGAGCAAGCATTGTTTCCTCTTTTAGGTCACTGGTTTTACTATCAGTGTGCAAAAGTGTTCAAGCATTTGCAAATGCAACTGGTTTTTATTTTCTTGAAGTTTGCTGGCTGGACAGATGCATTGGGTGCTAGGAAAGAGAAAAGTTAGCATTTTTTAAAATGAAACTTCACTTCTGCACAATTCTGTGATCTTGGCCCATTATGTC
>VXBJ01005780.1:2722-68819 GCA_013400055.1 Nycticryphes semicollaris | reverse complement strand
ATGTCCTATGGAAATCTTTGCACTCAGTACTGTTGAATGGTCCTTCAAAGATCTGTTTTACAGGTTGATATAATTCAGCAATGGTCAGTGCAAGGCAGTTGAGTGCAGACTGAGAATTATGAAGGCTGTCTGTTTGAAGTAAGAGTTTCAAGATCTAAATACAGAATGAGTTGGTGTAAGAAATGGGAGGAGGTCAAGAGGAAAAGGCTGGCAGAGAAAAAGGAATAATTGAAAGTGGACACCTTGCAGCTCATAAGCAGAAGTAGGTGTATCTTCATCTGTCATGGCAGCTGCTTGCTTCTCTCGGACTTCCCCTCTGTACCCCTCTGTACTGGGGGACTCCGTACTGAAGAGAAGTTGCCCAAAGCAAAGCATTTTATAGAAACAGATGAAGCACGTGTGTGTGTGTGTGTGTGTGTGTGTGTAGTCAGAACACTGTTTTCCATGGGTATTTCTAAGCGACTTGGGGAGGAACAGCAGAGAGAGGAAAAGGAAGCATTGAAGGTAGGTGTTCTTTATTCCGCGCTGATTCGCTACCTAAAAAAACCTGCAAAATGTGAGTATCCGTACAACTGTATTAGGAAAGAAAGCCTCAGTGATTCTTTTTGTTTGTTTAACTGAACAGTAATAGGAGAAATAACTTATTATCTTAATAAGCTAGTTCAATGTTGTATAGTAAACCCTTTACAACTGCCATTATGTTTCCTCACCCTGAAGTTACAAAATCTGATTTTTACATCCGTGAAACATGAGCAGTCGCTGTTTCGAGGATTTTCAAGTTGGTATATGAAAAATCAAAATCATTGAACTATTCTTGCAAGTATGTTCTTGATAATATGTAGAAAACGCCATGTCTGAAGTTTTATTTGGGTTCCATTAGGAAGTGTGTGTCCAAGGACCACACTCTCACACGTGACTGGTATCACCTCTCAGATGTGCAGGGAGAAGGCAGAGATGCAGGACATGATGAGGTCTTCAGAAGACTGTTGAATTTCTTCAGAGCCTGTTTCACGAGCAGAAGGTAGCCAGAGCATATGTTTTTCTTGACTGTGTCCTTTTCTATGCTGAAACCACGTGTAGAGGAAGTGGAAATTTCATGTTTGGTTTTTCTCAATTTTCAGTACTTGGCTGTTGTGTCAGCTTCCTTTCAAAGCCGTTGTTTACATGGAAAGCTGTGTGCTAGAATCACCACTGCCGGTATGGTTGTTCTAAAGGGATTCTACCATAGGATACTGCTCTGCTGTTGAGTGTTTCGTGTAGTTAAATTTGTTATATTTTTAAAGTTGTGTTGGTTTTTTTTAAAGACTTTTAAATAATTGCATGTAAGGTCAATAACCAGGAATAAATGACCAGATTTTTGGGGTTGGAAATAAGTCTGTTCTGTATTAGGTATGGATTCTGTAATGAAATAGAAGGTCTAAAATTAAATCACATAACAAAAAAATATGCAGTCGACATAATTTACTGACCATTGAAAGACACCATAACCTTCTCTTTCTGGCAGTTATTCTGAAGTGAGATGTAGGAGATGGCATGATTTAGTGGCAGGTCAATCCAGAAAATAGTGTTACTGCAATTGTACCTTTTCAAAGGTGTTGGTGTTTGTCAAAAATCTCGGCAGTGGAGGGCTGGTTTTTGGGTAGTGCCATTAGACTGCCATGAGTTCTGCTCCTGCCACACATCCACAGTTAACTTTCAGTTACGCTTGCAAGAACAGACGGTCTATATGAAGGTTTCAGATTAAAAACAGTGTGGAAAAATAGAAATATAGCTGTAGAAATATACTCTGCTTCTGTTTCTACAGAAAAAATAACTCTAGTGGAGACTCATAAATCAAAAGAAAAGGAAGCATGGCTTGTGCATGTTAAGTCAGTTATGTGGCCTGAGCTTGTCGGTCAAACATAATGAAATTCCTGTTTCTGCTGAAATTACTGTATTTCCCTTCAGAAAGGAACACAGAAGATTTCACCGGTTCATGAAATGCCATGAACTGTAAATACATGGGAATTCTGTGACTGCAAAAAAAAAAAAATAAAATTACTAGTGCAGTACAAGCTAAAGGTCATCATATGCTTTTAATGCAAGGAGAATAATAGCATGGAACTCGGCAGACAGTAACTGTGGTGTTTTTCTACCATTTGATGTCCCACCCAGTAATAATCCAGTAAGAGAGAAAAACAGCAGCCATGGAAGGAGATGTATCGTTGTTTTGATGTGTCACAGTGATAGGAAAGCATTGCTGTCAATTCTGGTTTTGAACAAAAAACACCTGAGAAAAAAAATTCTTTGTAGTGTCTCTATTGTCTTCAAGAGGGAGGGGGAACAAAAAGCAAAAATGGGTGGGACGATGGGTTGAGGAAGCACAGTAAAAATGGCTGAGACTTCTTAGTAAGTAAACACTTCTTTGCAAAGGTGCATACAGAAAGACACTTTCCTAAGGAAAGGTGGACTTCTGTGATTCCAGAGATTTTGACTTTGTTGGTTTTGCCATACTACTAACAAAACCGCATCAATGTGTTGTTTTTCTTGTTACCTTCAGCAGATAATATTAGGCCAGTCTGTAGACATGAGCTGGTAGGCATGCCTGAACAAGAAAATATGCATTTTTCCTGTGTTATTCAACTTCACAGAAGTTTGCTAACAGTCAGTCTGGTTTATATTCATTTTTCATGCAGTGTAATTCCTTTTTGACTGCCTAAAACTGGGTGCACTTTGTATACAGAAGTGCCTTTATAGCCTTGCAAATATTTATAACAAATGTTTGTCTCTGGGCATACATGAGTGTAAACACACACTGAATATACGTGCTCTGGACCCAGAAGCTACCTGTGTGGAGAATGCACTTTGCTTTGGGAGGAGCTGTACTGATCAGCTTCCTGCATGGAGACACTGACGTTCTCCAGCGATGCAGTCACGGATGTGCACTCCCAGAGCTACAAAGAAGATCATAATGACAAGCAACCAGCCAAGAGCAATTTTACCATGTGCTTTTGAGCCTCTCGGGAAGTGGGGTCCATCTTCGATCACTGCAAATGATTTGGGGGAGGGGTGGGCAGAAAAGACAGGAATCTAAGCACGCATTTAGCCTAATGTTTTCAGCACAGTAAGTATTTTCCTAAATGTAATAGAAACTTTGAGGAGCTGCAGAGGAAACTCTCATCTCTGCTGTCCAACCTGCTCTTTTCCTCTGCTCCTGTGCATGTCTCGGAGCAAACTAAGAGGGAGCCCTGGCTAAGTTTTGGGTTGCCTTACTATGTGGCAGTGAAACTGAATATGATGTGCCCGATTTTATAGCTTGTTTTTAAACAACCAATTTAATTAACAATGTCATGTCTTATTTCAAGGACTTTTCACAAAATGCTTTGGTTTTGAAGAAAAGTTCAGCGGGTTTGCCAATAAAAGCTTATAGACAGTGTGTGCATGCAGCTGTGGAGGCAAGTGACTTGAATTCTTCAACTGCTGTGACCTAATACAGCTTTAACCTGCTTCCATGACTGTTTTTTGCTTATTTATGAGCACTGGAAGGTAAGTGAGAGGCAAGAATCTTGTAGTTGCAGATTTGCAGGATGTAGCACAAACCATTTGCAGAGGTGTTTTAAATGCTGGGCTGGAGTCAGTCTATTGATGCTGTTATCTCTGGAAACTTCAGATTTTTCAAGTCTAGACAGCGAAGATACTCTATCTAGTTTACTTGTCATTACAACCAGTAGTTTTAACCCAGTGGTCGGTGCTTAAACTCCCAGTCAGCCACAGAGTGCTTATTCTTTTAGCTCTGTACTATGGTGGAAATAAAGAGAGTGAGATGAGTAGGAGACCTCTTGCTGCAGGGCAGCTTCCTGTTCATGGTACATATCTTTTTTGAAATAACTATTGGACCTTTAGACCTGTCATCTGCAGGGTTGTGTCTGAAGTTGGAGGAAGGGGGAAAAAATAATCAGCCTAAGTAGAAATGCAAACAAACCATCATGCTTTTAATCACAGAGGCAGGTTGGGAATCATAAATCAGGGAGACAACTAACAGAGTGGTTACAGGAAGCACAGATGAATAGGAAAGGTTAGACTTCTCCTTGAAGATACTTTATATGCTTACTGACCCTGCACATGATAAATTTTTGCATAGTAAGTATGATGAATGGAAAGCAAGATTATACAGAAAAAAATCAGCATTGTGAAGATTTTTCTCATGCACCCTTCTAAGTGCATTTTGTGTTCTCTGAAATATGCATGTGTCTTGTAACCATGTACAGTGATGAAGCCGAACACCCTTCTGATCTCGGGCTGTGACGACACTCACACTCTTCTGCTCCCCTTTCTTTCCCCCATGCTTCTTTCCCTTGCTGCCTCTCAAGAATGAGAAGGGGCTGTAATACAATACAGTTCTTTTTCCAGCAAAGAAACTGATGATATTTGAAGAGATGGAACCTCATAAAGTAGCTTTTTTGTTCATGTAGACACAGTTGAGATATGGCTTCATTTCTTACTTGGGCAAGCAAGGACAAAATGGGAAAGCTCATTGTTGTATTTCACCATCTGTTGCTTCAGACACAGCTTCGAGCCTCAAACCACAGAGAATTTAGTAGTCAAGGAGTGTATCACAAAAATGTTTATATTTCAAAAAATTGTATGCTCACCAACTTTATTTCCCTATGCTCTATCAGTCATTTTCATCATAAATTTCCTGAAAAATCTTTCCGACTTTTGCTTTAGAAACCTTTTATTGAGGCTTACAATGAACTTTACTTTTCCTTCTGGTAGAGTGATCCGAAATTGACATACTGCCATAATAGCATCTGGGGACTAAAGACTTCTAGGACCTATTTTAGAAATTAAAATTTCTATTTTAGTTTTGCAAAGCCTTGAGCTTCTGACAAAAAGCCTTTTATTTAAAAAAAAAAAATCATTATTTTTAAGATATCTATAATATAGTGCCCAATTTGAGACACCTTTGGCCTGGTTTTGAGAAGTACCCAAGCTTCCAGCGGATGCATCGCTAGCAGTCCATGCCCAGAGATGGTGATTTTTCAGTTTCATCATGTAGAGCTTCCTGAATATTTTCTTCAAAGTTTCTGTCTTGCTTCCCAGTTTTGCACATGGTACCAGAATACACTGCTGGCCTGCGCTTCAAGCTTCTCAGCATTAGCTTTGTGAGCTTTTTTATTGCTTTACAATGATAGTGCTTCGTTTCTTGTGCAAAATATTGTAGCCAAGAGTTTAATTTTTTGCAGGTAGCTAATCTGGTTATGTCACTTGTAAAACAGAACCAGGTGTCAGTGCAGCTCTGCCTCCAAGCTTATGTTTACCAGTTTAGTAACTGGTTTGCAATCAATCAGTCCCTCTGGAGACTTGCACATTAAGACCCCTTTCCAAAAAGAGGTGCCTGCTCCACCTGGGTCTCATCCCACAGTCATTTCTATAAAATCTATTCACTAATTTCTCTGGATGAGACAATCCCATTTATCAGCTTCTAGTCTTGCAACACCCTGAAGTTCGAGGGGTTTTGAAGAGAGCAAAGTTTGAAAGTTTGTGGATTAGCAGTTGCAGCATGAGGATTATAGTCTGCTGAGAGCAGAGGTGCCGTTCAAAGAAAGTTCCTTCGGTCTTCTCATTAGGTTTGCTGGGTTAACATTCTGTAAGTGATACTTGGATGAAGCAGGTTTTTTGTTTTTGTTTTTTTTTTTTTTCATTTTTTTTGGTTTTTTTTTCCTATTTTCCTTAAAGGTCTTTGATTTGCAGGTTTTGTAGTTTGTAAGCTTTGCCTTAATGCTCATAGGTGATCTGTTAATATCCTGGAAACTGGAGTTTTTTAAAAAGGATTGATGCCTTCAACATGAAAAAAAAGTAAAGAAAAAGAAAAAAATCCTTTGCATTAGTCCATTTTAACAGCCAAGGCAATTTTCCACATGGTGACTTTATGGAAATGGGTTGCAGCTCTTGCCGACCATGACCAGAACATTACAGGAAATGTATTTTCATGGAAGATTTGCTGCAATTGCCAACTGGAGAAAGGGAGGGGGACAGGGGTTTGTTCTGTTAATGGACAACTGCGTGCCATGATGTGAATCCCTTCTGTTAAATTAAATTGGTTTGCACTTTCCACTGTTGCTTGTTCCATGCTGAAAGAAATAGTCACTGATACACCATTTCCCTCTGGAAGGATCCAAGTGTGTTGGCGTAGCATGACACCTTATGTTGAAATGGGGAGAACAACAAAGGCATTTAGGTGTCTGACTGAGATCATTTAAGCAGTACAAACAATTGGAATATTTCCATGGAATGGCTTGGTCAGGACCGGAACTAATAGAAATTGGCTTTGCAGCCTCAGTGCTTATAGGTGGTCATATCTTACGTGATTTACAGCAGTAATGAGTGAGATTTTTAAGTCTGAAGATACTACCGCACAAGCATGCGAGGAGTGTCTCTACGCTAAAACTTTGGCATGGAAGTCTGAAGGTCTGGGTGGGTTTTGGTGCACTGCGAGTATATTTTTTTACAGCTGGAAGTTTGATACTTTCCAAGTTGAAGTGGGAATGATATGTGACCTTATTTATATGTGAAAATGCTATCTGTGCTGGGAATACATGATTGCTTGCAGGAAAAAGCACTGCACGACAGATTCCCTCATGGTAAATATTTGAATTCCAGTAGGTCCATTATCAATTCCATATGAGATATTTTCCGGCTTTTACTGCATATGTAGGAGATGAGAACAAAAGTAGAAAAGAGCAGAGAACATGGGTTCCATCCCCTAAGCTAAACTCCTTGTTAAAGTCAAAGTAGATGGGAGGTCTGGGGTGGATACCTCTTAAATACTCATGTAGGGTCTTGCTGGTTTACGTTTTCATTTAACTTTTCTGCAGCTTGATTTTGGCCTTTTCTTGTAAGGAGTTTAAAGCTGAGCTCTGTAAGTTTGTATTGACCCTGGCGCTGGGAAGGCAACTCTGCTGAAATGGAGTTTAATAGAGGTTTTACCTGAAAATGGCAAATGTGATTCTGAAAAAGTGTCTGAGGTAGGATCTGCCCTGTAAGAGTAGAGTTACGCCAAACTGGGATGGGGGTGGTAAACTCATCCAGATGATAAAAATAGTGTTTGTAAAAATAGGTCTGGAGGGCTTGAGGTTTTTAGTGATGTATAGAATTTTCAGTGGTTGAGTTGGACTTGCTTTGAATTTACTCCAGAAGAAAGTTTTAATGTTGACTGTGTGATGTTTGTAATTACATGAGTAGGGAAAGAGGAAATGGTGAAGTAAGACTAATTTGATAAAATTACCTCGAACATATAATAGATGCATTTCTTGACAAGTTGCCAGTCTGTGTGTTAGAAAAATGTCATTATTAGTCCTTTAATTTCCCATTCCCAGCAAGGAGGAATTGATTTAGCTGGGTTTGCTTGCTGGGCAGAAGAACTGGAATGATCAGTTGAAGTTCACCCTTTGGAGGAGGTTTTATACTGGGAGCACGTACTGGACCAGTATAGTTGATATACTTGTGGTGTATGATATATTTATAGTCTGGTTTTAATTTTCATCATTTGATTTTTGTCTGCAGCATTACAATAATGTTGCACAGCTCATTCTGCTGTGTCTGTCACATTTTACTGTGAGGTGTGTTACGCAGAGAGAAAACCTGCGCTAAGTTGATGGCAATGAAGAAGGAGGGAGTGTGGTGGAGAGGCAAGGGCTTCTGAAGGACATGACACTGTCTTTGCTTCCTCTTTGTGGCTAAACTTTGGAAATGCTTATTTCTTTGTAAGTCTTGATGATGGTAGCAAGAGGGTAATGGAGGCCATTACCTTCTCTGGGTGAATGGTTTCCAAACATTTCTTTAGCAACCTGAACATGAGACTTGGAAAAATATGTGTAAGATTCTTGACACTGCAAAAATAATGGAATTCAGAGCTGAGGTTGGGGAATGGGTCGTGCAGGGTCTTCTCCTGCAAGGGGACACAGCAACCTTTCTGTACTGGCCCTTGTTACTGCTTATCTTCTGGACAAAGATGCGTGCAATGAACGTAGCATGGTTTCAGCTGGGATGGAGTTAGCTGTTTTGCCAGCAGCTGGTGTAGTGCCATGTTTTGGATATAGGGGAAGAAATACTGTCAATAGCACATGGGTGGTTTTAGTTTGTTGCTGAGCAGTCAAGGCTTTTTCTTGCTCCTGACACCACCCCACCAGAGTGCAGCCTGGGGGTGCACAAGGTGTTGGGAGGAGACACAGCTGGAACAGCCAACCCAAATTGACGAAAGGGATATTCCATACCATTCCATACCGCATCATGCTTAATATACAAAGCTGGGGCAAGAAGAAGGAGGGGGGATGTTTGGGGTGATGGCATTTGTCTTCCCAAGTAACTGTTATGATGGAGCCCTGCTTTCCCAGGAATGGCTGATGGGAAGCAGTGAATTAATTCCATATTTTGCTTTGCTTGCGTGTGTAGCTTTTGCTCTACCTATTAAACTGCTTTTATCTCAATTCATGAGTTCTCCCTCACTTATGTTCTTCCGATTCTCTCCCCTGTTGTATCCTGGGGGAGTGAGCAAGTAGCTGGATGGTTCTAGCAACTGGATGGGGTAAAGCCATGACAGTGGTGCTTTGACACAGCGAGGAAGGAAAATGAAGAGAGGGTGGGAAAGTAAAAATAAAACCTGATGTCCTGTCTATATAGTAAATACAAGCTGGAAATGAAGCCTATACATGCACTGTAGGGTTCTTGTTTTAACTCTGCCCTTGTTTTTGTTTGTTTGTTTTTTTTTTTTCTTTAAATTGACAGGTAGCAATTCTTCTCAGTACAGATAATTAAAGTCCAGGCTAGCTGGTGGAAGACCTGGAATTCGATAAAGCAGTCCAATGAGACACAGTGAAATAGTGCAATCGTTTTACATATCAACACTCCCATCAATGACTGTTTCCACCTGACTGCAGTAGATTCTGTGGTAGATTGAATATGACATGCCATCTTGTATCCCGAAGACAGAGTTATTAAATCAACCTGCCATGCGTGAGTTCTTAACGCGGTATCACCAGAGGATTGTTAAATATTCACTGGGACAGGAAGAAATGCAGACTGTATGAAAAAAATCAAGCCCTCCTGTGCCAACTGACTGTTAAGAACTTGTTGATGAGAAATTACAGTCCAGCATGATTGCGCCACACTATGCACTTGGAGAGCTATGTTTAGTTTGTTCCATTTCTGTTCCTGTTAGCAAGGCAGCTTCTGAAAGAGAAAGGGACTGTTCTGTGTAACTGGATGAAACAATGGATTTTTGTGCCTGCTGGTAGATGGATATGGGGCTTAGAAAAAAGTGGTTTTAATCGTCGGTGTGTGGTCAGTGCTCGGCCTTGAATATCTGTGAGATAAATGAGCACACGTGCACCTGGTGCTTGGTGCAGAGCAGTAGAAACAATATGCTTCCAGTCAGTCAACGGGTTATTTACTTGAAGGATGAGTGTTAGTAGATACATGTTGGCATGGATGGATGTATTAATGCTTTTGGGGCAAGAAACAATATTTTTGCCATGCCTATTTTAGGAATAAGCATTAGATGCTTGCACTGGCAATGATATTAGAGCTTGATATCAACTCATAAAAGTCCTTAAGGTCTTTCTTTGTCTTGGACATGACAGCATCTAAAAATACAGTGTTTTAGCTCTGTGTCTCTTACATATCTGTGAGAGTAAATGCACATAACAGAAGCTGTGCCAGTGGGAGGAAGTGACAGAAGGTCCATCTTTGATTTCTCTACTCATTGCAGTACTTGATGGATCAGTCAGTCATTTTGCTTATGCAGGAAGCTTTCTCTTCAGCATGTGATTACCCCACTGACCTTTTTGTTTGGGGCAATTTACTTTTTCGTCACAAAAAGAATGGTGAGGGACTCTGTATTGGAATGTTCTGTGGTTTGTTGTCTTGACTTTTTCTTGTTACCAGTTTTTCCCCCTGGTTGGGTGTCTAGCTGCGAGCTAGATATGTTTTGGTAGTTCACTTGCTGCTGTAGTTCTCCAATGAATCTTCCTGACTGGACTGGGAATGGCTTTCTCTTGGAAGTGGAAAATATGAAGCCGAAGGCAAAGCTGTAGAAGTTGCTTCCTGTTTTTTATCAGTGCTTTACAAAGAACCTCAAGTTTATAGAAGAGACCTGCATCAGTTCAGAAAAATCCCAACTGGCTCTTTGCCACTTAAATTACACAAAATAGTTCAACAAGCGGATGTTTTAGTTATGGAACAGCCAGCCCCTGTGATCAGTAACTATCTGTTCTGAAAGGAATCATGACCTCAAACACACCTCAAGTGGCTGCAAGAAGGAGCAGTGGTACTTGTGACTTGAACACAGTGTCTGCACGGTATTATTAACAGATGTGGAAGCTTTATTTTGAGGCTATCCTTTTGGTTTTATAATGCAGTGGCATTTGTTGATAAGGTGTCTTGCCAAGCACCCAGTGAAGGGTGTCTCAAGGTGAGAAAAATCTGTGGTGGCAGTCTTTGAAACCATGATCCGTAAAAGTCTATTGTTTGTATCACTGCTGTTCATTCTTTTTACAGCTTATGGAATATCTGGAAAGAAGCAAATTTTGTATATTCTTGCATTCTAACCCAAATCCTTCTCCTGTCTTGGATACAGGAAAAGGTCCAGTGCTGTTAGAGGGTGGTGATGGGAAAATAAATAGTCAGCCTCATCAAATTGTACATAGAATTGAAGGCACAAAAGCATTTATGCCCTTCATTCCTACCTGATCCATTGCTTGATCACAGATTGTCTTGTCTGTTGTTAATGTAAATATAGAAGTCTGCTTTTGTGAAACAGCTGAGTGTCTTTGGAAGTTGGGTTTAAACAGGGTGATTTTACAGATGGGTTGGTTCTCTGCTTTCTCTTGAACACTGTGCTCACTGGCTGTTTGTATTTGCCATAGAATGGTTGATGCTTCAAAAAAGAAAAAGGATAAGAAAGAAAAGAGAAAAATAGCTATTTCCTCAGTTTCTGTAAAACGTTGGAGCTATCCCATCATTAACCAAAGGTGCTCTTTCTTACTGCTGAGCTGAGGACTTGGAGATAGAGACTCTGCGCTAGCCAGCTTTCCTGTAGCAAAGGTCAAGTCAGGTTTTAAACTGAAAGAAGGGAGATTTAGATTAGATTCCAGGAAGAAATTCTTTCCTGTGAGGCTGGAGAGACCCTGGCCCAGGTTGCCCAGAGAAGCTGTAGATGCCCTATCCCTTGAGGGGTTCAAGGCCTGGCTGGATGGGGTTTTGAGCAACCTGGTCTGGTGGGAGGTGTCCCTGCCCAGGGCAGGGGTTGGAACTCGAACATCTTGAAGGTGCCTTCCAACTCTAACCATTCTATGGTTCTCTGAGTTATCCTCTGCCCCATGCCCACTGCCTGCCTGCTTTTGTGCTCCGTGGAAACCGACTGGGCACAGGGGAGCTGGCACTAGTGGTAATTTGTGTAGTATTCTCAGGGATCACTAAGGGTGAGCAGTGATGCTCTCCAAGTCTTCTATCCTGTAAGTGTTACTACTTCCTAGTAACTTGCAGTGCATGGGATCCAAGACTCTTGTCTCTCTCTTTTTAAGAAAGAAGTTTTTATTGTTACCTAACAAAATACTGTGCAAGTTTACTGCTTTTGACTGTTGTGTGCTAATAGAAATAAAATGAGAGGGAGGGTGCTGCTGGCAGCTGTGCTCTCGTTTGAAGCAAACAACTATTACAAGTTAGTGAAGCAGTGTTCACGCTTGATAGCCTGGAATTTAGAGTCTTACCTGAGTGGGAATATATTACCCCAGCTTCTATTTCAATACAAAATTAGTGCATTTAGCCTCCAGCAACAAGGGCAGAGGTCTGGTGCAAGCAAGAGCTGATGAAGGGAAAGGCAAATTAACCATATTAAGCCATTTCCTTTGCCCTTAACATCAGCATTAAGCTTTGGATTTCCTTATCAAAGATACCTCTTCTACCCAGGGCGATGCTGAGACCATTAAAATCAAAACTTGACAGTGAGATTTAGTATTTAGGGCTATAAACTAACTCCATTGGAAAATGCTTTTGGTGCTACTGGAACAAGGCAGTGTGCAGGCTGGGAAGCGTGGAGGAGATTTCTGTGTTACATGGGTAAGGTCTAGGGCAATAATGTTCACACTAAATAGAGGAATTTCATGGTTGTTCTACCAGGGCTGGGCACTATTCCTAAATGGAGTAAGAAGATGCAAATGGATGATTCATCATTTCTGCAAGCAGCAGATGAAATAAAAAGCTTCATTGGGTTTTGTTTTCCTTCCTTCAGGCAGCAACTGAATTCCAATTATACTTGGATTTTTCTTCCATATTATTAGAAGGAGGAAAAAAAAGTTATTTCTTGTTCCAGCTTTACTGATTCAGACACAAAAATGAAAATGTTTATTTACTTTTGTTACAGAGGTTGAGTGGGTGATCCCACTGGCATTGCCATGGGTGGCAAAGCTCCCATTGATTACAACTAGAACTGGGTTGTCCTCTTGCTGGGAAGAGGAGATGCTGTGATCAGCTTGTTTTGTGACAGTGAAAAGAGTGTTCAGAGCCAAGGGATTGAAAAACAACCCACAAAAATGTGGAAAAACATATTACAAAAACACCCAGATATCATATCTGTGGGCCTGGTAATAATTTTAGGGGAAGTAAACAATGCCAGTGGACTTTGAAAACATGCAGTCATCAGTAAAAAACGTAACAGATTGTTGGAAAATTCTTTTGTGAGGGAAGAATTCTCCCTTTAGGAAATAATTATTTCAAAAAAAATACAGCAAACATCTGAAAATTAACATTTCTGAAGCATAAAATGAGAGGTGTGTGGGTTTGGTATGGTATAGTTTAATTTCTCTCTAGGTCAGCTTTGTGGGTGTCCCAGCTTGGCAAGGCAAGCCGTCTCTACGCGTTTCCATGCTGCAAAGCCCGGGAGGAGGGAAGAAGGACCTTAGTGCAGTTCTGTCTAGGAACTGGGACCCCAGTCCAAGAAACCTCCCTCTGCTGCTTTGTGCTCAAAGCTCACTGGTTTTTAATGGGGTTAGTTACCTGGGGCTTGCCTGTGGGCGGTAGGAAAGTAAGCGGTGCATTTGGAATCTGTGCTGGTCTCTCATGCTGACAGGCATGAAGTGGAGCTAATTCTGTTTGAGTTTTACAGTATCTGAGCCAAAGTTTATGCAGTCTGTATCTCGTGTTTGGTGAATAATCACCAAAAAAAAAAAAGTAATCAGCCTGTGTCCTTTTTGTTGTTGTTGTTAAAAAACAACAAAAAGTCATTATGAGCACCCTTGCAATAAAAGACATGACATGTCACATTGAGAAAGGAATACAAAAGACTTTTTTTAATTGTTAATGCCCATCTGTAAGTAGAAAGCTTTTAAATTCAAACAGTTTTAAAGTGATGAAAAATGTCTTAAATGTGTCCTTCTCTCTAAAGCTTTTGATGCATTTGCTTTCTCTTGAGAATAAATTTGAGCACAGCAGTGATAATTCTCCAATGGAGCAAACTTTTATTTCTTGTGTGGTGGCTGTATTTGCAAACTGGAGCCTTCAACACTTCCTCCGGATTGGGTTAACGCCACCCTGGCATCATTTCTGTCACTCCATTGGGACACCGAGGGATAGAACGGGTCATGGAAGGGGTTTTGAACAGGCATGTACCTGGTGGCACAAACTGCCATGGCTGGTTGAAGAACTCATTGGAACCAGGACAGTGGGATGGAGCTACCCTGGGTCTCGCTTTGGCCTTAGATCTGAAAACTTTCTGTTTTGGGAGAAGAATAGAGAGAGGGGAAACAATTCCCATCAGCCATCAGCCACACATGGATACTGGGCTGTGAAATGGGAGCTGGTGGTTCTTGGAGAGCTGAGAGGAAATTAATTGCTTTAAGACCCAGCTCCCAGCTTGTTTTAATGCAAGAATCACTATCCCCTGGCTTCAGCAGCTGCTCTTTCTTTCCCTTTGGGTGCAGCCAGGATTCATGTTACTCATCATTATAAAGAGCTTGATGCTTAGTAATTCAGTCTGTCTTCCCCACGCTCCTGCTATGCAGGTGGGAATGCAATTGCTCCCTGCTTGTTGTGTCTTTGGAGGTTGAGGAAAAGAGCATTTAAGTAGATGTGCAAGAATGAGCAGAAGAATTGAATTGGATTGGTTNGTTTGGGTTGGGTTTTTTTGTCAGGACTGTGTATGTTCCAAAGAAATAGCATTTCACAAAGGGGAAATGTCATTATTTCTGATTTCAGACTGGGTAGCTTATTTAATTGCTACCCAAATGGCACATTTCTGTCTTTAAAAAAAAATATCCAGCTAGGTTAAACACCATGTAATTTAAAGTGGTTTTGAGGGGGAAGGAAGAGAGGGGCGATTGCCAGCAAACGCTGACATGACCCTGTTCCCGATCTTCCTTATCTCCAGTTGCTGCAGGAAATCCTAGTGCTGCAATTTCAGATTCCTGCTCAGATTCTTCATCTTGGAAGTTTAGATTTGTACAGCTGCAGACAACTTACTGCATTAGGCTTTTTGGGGTTTAGAGATTTGCTTCTTATACTGTGTTCCTCTTTTCAGATTAATTGACGATCTTCTGGTGGCTGAACTTCTCTTTTAATGTTCGCAAGGGTGATCCCAGGCTCAAGAGCTTGCTGCCTATATTTTACTGACTGCTCTTTTTTATTTAGTTTTGGTTATAGCCCTGTCTGTCGCACTATGAAGTGCTGCTGTCTGCAAGTTTTGGTTCTTTCTGTGACCGTTTCCCCTCTCTACAGAGGAAGTTGGGTCTGTAAGATAGGAATGTGTGTCATCCTGTGTAACCTCACCATGAGAGTGGTGCCAGAAGATGAGGCCAGAGATGAAATTCTGCCCAGCTGAAGGACTTTATATCTCTGTAACGCAGCATCATGTGCTTTCCCCACCCTTGGCTGGACATCTGCAGGCCATTCCCAAGGCGAGGGGTGACCGAAACTGTGTGGACTACAGAGTTCTCAGACTGAGTTGTTCAGAAGAAAACATACCGGTTGCCATGGTACGGTGTACCAAACCTGGCCTGATTGGTGTTTTGGGGGTCTTTTCATGATCAGCCTGTAAATTTGTGGTGTGGTTCTAGTAGTCTGTTTCTCTTCTGAAGAAAATCTGATTTGCGGAATCTGGAAGCAAACCCTGTTTGGCAGGGAGTTTCTTTTGGAAAGCTTTTGTCTCACAGCCCTGTTGTTTCCCTGTTTATTAAAGTGTAGAGGGAGGAGAAGGAGCTCTGTGGTCTACGTTCAGCTTAGGAAAAAAAAAGTATTTGCATTACTTCAATTTTCTTTTCACTGGGTTTTTCCTCAAAATAACCCAGATCTCTAAAGATATCTCAGTGATTCTGTGGCTTCAGGAAAAAGTCATCTGGGCCTGACATTTGTAATGGAGTTTACAGAGCTGGGGGGATTGCAGGCCCCAATCCCCTCTGTTTAATGCTGGTATCGTTTTTTAAAAATGCGTATTGCCATCTTCACTGAATCTGTGGCACTGCATGTAATCAATATTGGTTTCTTTTCTTTATTCACCTACTTTTTCTGTCTAATTATATGTTCTCCTATTGCTTTCAGTTCGGATGAGTTAGTATCGGGGTGTGTTAGTTTTTAGCATGCCGATGATAAGCAGCTTCTACTGTGTCAAAGATGAGATGGTAAAAGCTGCAAAATATGCAAGTTCTGGACTGGCGTTCAACATTCCTGCTTCATTTCTGTTCTCTTTCTGCCCATGGCCCTTCAGGTGAGTGAGGTGAGGTGTAATGACACAGGCTGCAGGTACATCTGCACTGCAGCCACCGTGATGACAGCTGAGCTGCCTTCATGTAGTACCTTATTTCTAGTACTGGTAGTACCTCCTGTTGCGTGGCATAAGGTACCTGCATCTTATCTCACAGTATCAATAGATTTTACAGCTCATGCTGTATCAATTATGATATTGTGTCNACTATAATAGTTTTGGTCTTCCACAGAGATTCTGAGATTCTGTAGTGTGAGCCATTTGTTTGCAGCCTGGTATTTAAATTTCTGTGAATTTTAGCATGTAAAGTTGTTCTTTAGGTGCTTTTATTATTCATTTTTAAAATTATTTCCCAGATTACTTTTCTTGGTAATCTATATATAAATAGTCTACTGTAATGCCTAATCCTTTGTTAAAGGAGACACGGAAGGATCAATGGTGCTGTAAAAGAATAATTAGCTATTTTTTTTTTTTTCCCCATTACCCTGAATTGAATTTTCATTCTGTGTTGTATTGACTTCTAACAGTTTATTGAAAATGAGATTTGAGAAAGTCTGACTCTCACCCAACAGGCTAATCAGTCAATTGCTAATAGACCTGGGATGCTCTGCAGCCACCAGCTAATAGATTCTCTATTGTTGTTCCCTCCTTGTTGATCAGATAATCTATTTTGGTAGTTGAGCTAAGGCATGCGTTTCTGGGAGCGTGAACACCCTAAAATTTCCTTATAGAAAGTTTCTATTCATTCCGACTTCGTAATTTGCCTGCTTCTACCTGCTTTTCTCCCCTTCATCTTCCAATTCTGTTTAAAACTGCTTATTGGAATCTAGAGATCCTGAAAATTAGGGGACTGACTGTTCTGCAACTATTATTCTCTTAACATCCCTGCAACAGTACAGAGAAAAGCAGGAGCTTCCTTAGGGCCAGGGCTTCATTCACACGGCTTCTGGGTGTCACAACTACTCCTTTCTGCTTGGGCCACATGGGGGCAAAACCGTTTGATGTGCTGCAGCTCTGCTTGTGGTCAGAGCACAGGTGATGCCAGGGCACAGCTAAAAACTTCTTTTCTCTGTAAGGAAGCTGAAGTTTTAAGCAGTCCCTAAAAGCCTGTAATGTGCCATGAAATATACGAACATAAAAACAGACCATCACAGATGGACATTAGTAACAAATGAGTTAATGCCAGCAAAGCATGAAAGGAAAGTCAAAACGTAGTGGATGATACTGTTTCTCTGTAGGAATTAGACTCTAAAAATAAGGCTTTGAGTTAACGTTGCATATGCTGCACGCTGTGGGTGCATCCAGGAAACTCTGCCTCCTTGCTTCTGCTAGGACTACTCTTGAAATTGCACCAAGGTGAAAGACACTGCCAAAATACTGCACCAAAAAAAGAAGTCTGTAAGAAACATGTCTAGATTGAATACAAGCAAGTGAGGGTGCTTGGAGTTCGTTCTATAATGAGCACCCAGCTTTGTTTCTACACAGAACTTAGAGAACTGTTTATAGCCAGGGTGAGAAATCAGCAGCTCCTCCTTTCTTCTATATAAGCCAATAGATTATTCTTGTTCAGGACAGGGGAAGAGATTTATTTTTCAAAATATATAGGAGTAAACAGGAAAAAAAGTTGTATTTGTCTCTGTGCGTTGTTTTGTGTACTGCACATCCCCTCCCACCCACTGTTGGTGACAATTCTCATTTTCAGAAATGTTAGCTTACTGAATGGTGCAGTGCTGGGATGGGGACAGCCACGGCCACCTCCTACAACCTCTCCTACTTCCCTCTCCCCCCGCCCTGCCCCAGGGAATAGCTTTTTTCATAGTAATTGATTGATGTGTGAACAAATTACTTGTTCCTAACAATGGCAAGATACATTTTTAAGGCTAATTCCCAAGGAATGTATTTAAAAGAGGACAAGTGCTACCTTTATAGTCCATTTTTCATTTCCTGTCCAGAGCTGAAGAAGTCATCTTTAGAGAATGTGGAAGACCTGGGAGTTCTGATGCAGTGATACGTGCAGCATCAGAAATTATTGAAAGATAGTTGTGCCAGAAACCTGAGGTTTAGAAACTCAGCAGAGACTCTAAATGGAGTTGTTGCTCCATTGATATGACTGTTTGAGCCTTGAAATCAGGGCGTTAGGCCAACTGAGGCCTTGGTGTTCTCTGTAACACCTTCATTGCAATACCAGCAACCCTGCCCTTAACCTTGTGTGGTGAGCTTTTAAAATTAAAGTGCAAATTAAAACGGTGCTGATTAGGTTAAAATCTTCATTTCTTTTTAACATCAAGGCACGAAGCATAATGGCTTGTGTGCAGGTCTGACATCTGCGTTTCAACCACGTGGTGCAGTCAGGCGTGAGATGAGAGCAATTCCATTGCCAGTGTCTTGAATCAAAAGGGAGAGAAAATAAACTGATCCCGGTAGGTTTGCCTGGAGAAAGATGATTGATAAATGGAAAATAAGTAGCAAAAGCTGCTAGGGATGTTGGGGTTAGGGGGGGAAGGGAAGAGTTTTCTGGTTAAGCAGTATCTTAAATAAGCTCACAAATGCTTTTTCTTACTTGAAGTTCTCTGTTTCTGCTGGCTTAAGCTCTAAGTGCATAATGAGAGAAAGATCTTTAGCTGATAATGTCCTTCATCAGACTCTGTTAAGCAGCCAGCCAAAACATTTAAATTGTACTGAAAGATGAGGGACTGGACAACAGAAACCAGAAGCTGCCCTGAAGGAATGACCCTGATTTCACAATTCCTTTTTTAACTCATTATCCTTTTCTAAAGTCACTGTGTTCATGATATGCACTTTTGGAAGAACTCCTGGGCCTAAGTTTTTCCTTAATTTTGATCATTATTGGGTAAGTCTGAGGTTAGACCTAGTCTGAGGTGCCAGTTTGGGGTGTAATTGCCCAGTGAAGATACCTTCTAAGAACTCAGGCAGGAATGAATTTGGATCCTTGATACTATGGCGTCTGCTGCTAAGGGCAGGAGATCTCATCATTCCCAACCGCAGCCGGGAATTACTTGATTCTGAGATTTACTTCGTTTAAAAAATCTCTCAGATTCTATTCGAAGTAAAAGGGAAAAAAGAAAAAAGGTTAAACCCCTGCCTTCCCCCTTCCCCTTCCCCCCCCCAAGAACAGTGGGGCATCACATTGTCTACCAAAGGCCTTAGAAGATAGTTTTGTATTGAGGAGCACCATCCAGCGTCCCTGGACGTGGGAAGGAGCACACCACCTTGTTTTCACCCATTTCGGTAAATCCTCTCCCTCTTCCCCTTTCAGATGTCAGCCAGCCTCATTAGTTTGGTTATTCCTGGGACAGCAAAGTGGGAATAAGCGTGCCTGATTTCAAAGAGCAAAAAAGAAGGCAGAGTAGAGGTAGGAATCCGGAGTGTGCATCTAAGCCTCCACTTGAGGATTTTGGCCATCAGTGTCTTGTGCGAGGGAGCAGTTGGCCACCAGGACCCTTCAGCACACCCTTCTTGGTGGCCACAGTAAGCTGAGCCCTCCCCTCCGCCTCTCTGAGGAGCTGAACTCCAGCACTTGTAGTGATTTGAAGGAAAAAAAAAAAAAATAAATCAACCCCCTGATTGGATTGCAATTATCTGAACTGTGTCCTGGTGGGAAAGGGGATGTATGTGTGGAATAAAAAGGATTAGTGGTAACACTCTGCAGAAAGAGATCATGGAGCTAAAACTACCCAAGCTGTATGCGACTCGCTCAAAGGCGGGAAGAAAAGCTTCCCCTTCCCCTTTGGGGGGCCAGGCGCAATCTGCCCTTCTGTGGTCTGAATCAGTAACAATTAGCAATTTTTAATAGCTGGGGTTTTTTGAGAGGATAATCCCAGGTTAAAAACAAACAAAAGCTGGAAGGAGTCCTGTGTTTTGTGATAGCTTTCCCAGAAGAGAACAAGTTTGTAAAAGAGAAACTGCGTGTACTGTTCCCTTGTATTTTTGACATATTTTCTTCGGGCACTTGTCTCACCTGATTTGGTGATTTATGAGCACCTTTGAATGCTGGTGAGGTTTAATTCTTAGTTCGTTTTGAAAACTAAATCAAAATATGTTTTGTAGAACAACACAGTGTGGATTCTGATAACATTTGAATGCCCTTTGCAATTAAAGAATACTGAAACTTAGTAAGGGATTCCCAAAACTAGTGCATGTTTTCAGTCTGGGAATTGTCCGAGTGAATAGCCATGTCATACGAGTACTTCTCAAAATTCCAAGTTGCCTGTTCTTTCATTTTTTCCTAACTAAGGTCTTAGCACCCACCTGATTGTTTTTCTGTACAAGAAGCTAGATGTTGTAAGGCTTGCTGAAATTCTTGGCTTTCTCTTTGGGAGCTTCATGTTTTGGATTTTTAAGGAATTTCTTTGACAAAATCTGTCCGTGGCAAGCTTCCATAAGAAACAGTATGAGTGAGGTAAACTGCAGAGGGAATATTCTCTGGATCTCTTTGGAGGTCTTCAAATATAACAGTGAAATGGGAAAGATTTATGTTCTATAGACCACATACAGGCAGCTTCTGATGAAATCATCACTCTGGCTAACGGGGGTTTAAAAGAAGAGGTCAGTGAAGCCGGTGGTGCTCAGAGAGCAGAGCTCAGGGATTGGGCAGGAGGGGCCAGGTGCTGATGTAGGTCCATCCTCCTCCTCTGGGGAGCTCAGAAAGGGTTGGCCCTTGGGATCCCTGGTATTAGGTTTCATCTCTCCGGTTGGGAAACTGGGAAACTATTATTTCATTAATCATCTCTCCAAATAGGCCTGCGTTATTATACAGGCTCCATTGTTTATCAAAGGAAATTATCCATTTAATGAGTACTAGCAAAAGAAGGGGAGAGAAACCCTCTCCTGCATCCATTAAGACGAATTTCCTTGCAGAGAAAAGCCTTCCATTCCCCATAATGAATTCCTCTGCAAATAGAAACATACAGTAAGTGCTCCTGCTATACTAGTGATGGAAGACAGGGCATATGTGTACAGTTTATGTATATTAAAGGAGTTGTGCAACAGGTCCAGAACACGATTAGATGCTACTGACATAAATGCATAGGTTTTGTGAAATTGTGGGGCAAGTTTAGCACGGAATATATTAGCTTGAATTTCTTTACCGTTGTTCATTTGGTGAAAGTCCCCACAGTGCCCAAGGAACCCCGTTATTCCTGTGACATTCTTGCTCCTGTTCCCATTAAATATTTCTTTAATTTAGTGATTTCTGAAATCTGTTCATACAAGTCTAGTTATGAAGGTGGTAGCTCTCACAGACAACTTACCTGTAGAAAAGGGAGACCAGCTTTCTTAGACACAAGGTCACTAATTCAAACAGTAAACTGCAGCCACTGTGTTGACTTCTACATGTGCTTGGAAAATATAAAGCTGAAGCAACCAATTAGCGCATGTGACTGTTGCTGAAATACACTGTTTGCTTGCTGTCGGCATCTGTTACAGTTCCCTTGAAAAGTCACTGACAGCCGGATCCAAAATCCTTCTTGGAGAAAGATGGGGCAGAAGAATAAAAGATGTAAGCGAGAAAAACAAGGAAGGTAGAACTGGTGTGAACAACAGCTCCATTTATATCTGTGCACAATTTGTCATCTTTCTAAAATTGTTTCATTGCATTTGCCTGCTTGCAGGGTACAAACTGTTTTCTTCCCCAGCCTCAGTGAGCAGAAGCTGAGTTTTGGCAGGAAGCTGTCTCGAAATTTGGTACAGCCTATTGCAGCTGGCCTGGACGTGTGGCTTACATACCTCCTGCATGTTCACCTGGGGGTAAAATAGGAGCAGAGAATGAATGGACACCTGCTGGGGACGGTGTTATTTATGTTGTATCGTTTTAGTGTCCCATTTGGTGGCCCTGTGAGCTCCACAACTGTATCAGTGTGAAAATAAGAGACTTTGCTATGGTTGTGGAATATATTTTCAAGTGTTTTGATCTATTTTCCAACTTTTGTGCTTTAGCATATAGTTCCTTCAAATCATAGCTCACCGTTTTATTGGAGTGACTTTCTTGGGGAAACTTCATTCTCAGTAGGCGTTTCATTTTCAGAGTTTCTATCTTGAAATCTGGTGGAGGGGCAGGGTAAGCTTAATAATTCCAACTGCTGCCTTTGAATTTGTGTCAAAATGCAGTACTCTGCTTTTTCCTCGTTAACTTTTAAGTGCTGTGACACTCTGCCCTTCCAAGGGAGGGTAAAAGGAGCTGCTTTAGAGGAGGAGGAGGAGAGATGTTTGCTTTCACAGGCACTTAGGCACTTGTGCTTTGCACATTTGCCAGATTGCCCTGGTCCAGGGAGAGACTGACCTAAGGATGATGATGACCTAAGGAGCACCAGTGTGTAGCTGTTGGGTTGATAATTGCGTATCAGAACTGACTGATATGCAAACAGCTTCCGGGGAAAGCAAGGGTCCTAGGGGTTTCATAGACCTTACAAGCCATTCACACTCGTGAACCACTGATCCATGGTCAAGATTAAATGGATCTCAAGTAACACATTGTTACTTCTGCTGTTTCTTTAAGTTTCCCCCCCAAAAATGTTACAGAAATGTATAGATATATTTAGGGGAGATATCAAAAGACAGTGTGACATTCTTATGTTGAAACTAAAAGTTTAGGGTTTTTTTTAAACTTAATATGGTCTACCAGAAGACAAGATGACATTTTGCATACAAACATCAGAGTGGAAATGGTCTAACAAGCGTTTTTCTGCCTTCTTTACCCTTCTCTAAGAATTTCTTGCAGTTGCTTTCTTTGCACTTAGATCAGTGTTTGCTGTCATTACCACACACATGTTGTAACTTAACCTTGCACTTCATTACTAATCGAAAGCAATCTTTGCAAGCAGAACCCAAACATTCTAGCATTTAAAAGAAAAAAATATGATGTTTTTTAAAAACACAATAAATATTCTTTCTGAGTAATTAGTAGGGTAGCATCTGTAAATCAGTATTCCTTTCCCTTAGGTCAAGGAATTCATTTGAGCCTAAGTTGTCTGAAGTTTTCTAAAGACGTTTTAAAAACCAAATTCAGTAGTACCCAAATGATTAAATGCTTCAGAAATCTATTACAGTTGATCTGTGGTTTATTAAAAGTATTTAAAAGTTTTCTGTATTGCATTATAACTTTGTTGAGGGAAACCTTTTCTACCATATCCCCAAGGTTGTCACTAGGACTTGAATTAGGGTTGTTTGAAATCGCAGCATAAGTTGACAGTGTTGCATGTTACATCTTATTCCTTGTTGTCTTCTCCTGACTTTGTCTCACGGCACTGGGTAACTGGGTAAACCACTTAAACCACCCCCTCCAGATGTTTTTCTTACTGGTGTGCATGTTCTATCTCCCCCTCTATTGTTTGGGGGGGTTTTCTGGTTTAGTTTATGTTTTTTTCTTTTTAATAAGTAGTGCCTTGGGCCAGGAGAAGCCTTTCTGTTCTGTGTATGTCCTACCATGGTAGAATCACCAATCTTGCTTAAAAACCTCTACTGTAATAGTAATTAAAATCATAAATAGTAAATAACAACCCCATGAACACTTTCTAGTTTACCACAAACAGCTTTTGTTCATAATACATACCTTGTTTTTTCTTAAATTAATGAAAATATGTGAAGTCAAGATAAAAATCCCAGAATGCTCTGATACAATTAAAAAATAAATTGACTCTCAGGAAGAAACACTGTGCACTTGAATCACTTGAAAAGAAAAAACGAAAGTGGGTAGAAATGCTGTATTGCTGTATAGATGGAAAACATGTCAAATATGCATGAAACTCTCAGCCCAGGGGGAGGGGAGGTTGAGAAATGGAATGCATTTGTTTTTTTTATCAGCTAAAAGAGACCATTTGCTTTCAGCCTCACCTCTAATCCTGATAAAAGAGTTTATTGAACTCAGATGCTTTTCAAAGAGAATTGAAGGGCATGCTCTAATTTTATTTCTCAGAGAAAGTTGAAATGATGCTGTTGCCTTCGTGTTCTCAGTGCTGCTTCAGAGTTGGAAAAAAACCAGCAGGAACAAAGCAGAAAAAACCCCACCCTGTCTGCTCCTTCTTCCCAGGCCTGGTGACAGCGTGTTTCTATTCACTCTGTACTTCCCTGCCCTCTAGGAAGGCAACGTGGAATTCTGCACAGGGCTGTTGGATCTCCCGTTGCATGAATCGCAGGGGGATGGCTCGTTCTCGCTCTGAGCTTTCACAGAACTGGGCTCTCCAAAGGCTCTGAAGGCAGGAAGGAACCACGTCTGGGGATCCTGCAGTTTCCCATTGCATCTGCAGTGATGAATCTCTCTTCCAATTATCACCGCATCTGCTGTTCCGTGTCCTGTTTCAGCCTTTGCTGTGTCAGCTCCTGTTGTACACCGTGGCCTGCTTCTGAGGGGTCTGGCACAAAAAAGTGAGGTTGAATACGCTATGGAAAAGTTTGCATATGGTTTAAAAAATGAAAAAGAAAACCTCCGTATGTCCATTAGCAATTGCTTAAGGCAATAGCAATTGCGCAAATTGGAAAAGTTGAAATACCAGTGCTGTTTCTTTGGACAAGGTGAAGACAGTGGATGTCCCTGGGAAAAGCTGTGGGATATTCTCATGGTTGCTGTAAAGCAATATTGAAGGACATCAGGTTGCATTCATGCAGCAGAGCCTTAGGTGTGTATTACCATCACATGGGGATTTTCATTGTTTTAAATCTTTGCTCTCTTCCTTTTGGACCTCCACAGACAATTAATAGGTGAAAGAGGTTCGGGATCTGAAGGAGCTTGTCCTTTTTTTTTTTTTTTTTGTAGAGAAGTAGATTTTCCTTCCCTGTTTCTCTGCTTGTCACTGTTAAAGGAAGTTGAACCTTTGTGTGTGGGTTTTTTTTTTTTCTTTCTTATCATTAGTCTGTATTACACACTCTGACTTCTGTCATCCGATACACCCTCTGCTCTGTTTGAAATTTATCATTTTCTTATTTACTGAGGTTAAAAAAAAAGACATTGCTTGTATACCTTCTGATGATAAGACTGGAATTATGCAAGAGGCTCTTTGAGTGCCTTGATGAAGACCACAGGAATGAGCAAATGGCCACTGAAAGCTCAAGAAAATAAAAGGATGGTTTGAAGACATCTCTTCTGGGTTTTTGGCAGGCAGTGGATCGGGTCCTGTATCATTCATTACTCGGGGGCAGTGAACAGTACCTGCTGATTGATCTTTCTTGCTTAGTATGTAATACTGAAGAGTTGAGGATTCTTCCACTGCATAAATTATTTCTGATTATTTTTTTAGTTTCTCCTGATCTACTTGTAATTAAGAGAGGATGGAACTTCTCAATCAACTGCTAATGGGGAAAGGTTCATTTAATAAGCTTGATCATGTATCAGCTAATAAATTGTAATAGGCAATGTCATTACTCTGTTACAGTATATGCTGGTTACCTGTCCTGACATTTGTTTCTTACCCATTATTCACAACTTGTAAGCCATCTTTTTTTGTTTGTTTGTTTGTTTCTGATGGGTTTTCTGCCTCTTAGTGCAGTTTGCCGGTGTGGTAACTTTGTCCTTTCATATGGCAAGTCCCATCCTTGTATTATGCATGAATCTTCCTTCTTTTCAAGGCCTCCAGGTCCATAAATATTCCATTAATAGAAAGCCCCTTATGCTTCCCCTCTGGACTGGAAGTGGTTGAGAAAGATGAGAGGTTACAGAATAAGGGGATGGGGCAAATGCTAAGCAGTTCTTCAGTTAATTCTTAAAAACAGAACCAAAAAAAAAAGAACAAAACCAAAGCTTTGTGTCTTTCTCCTTCCTTCCCCCCTCTACTTACAGCATGTTCGGGCTGCTTTTTATACTGGTTTGGGGCAAGAAATTTTATTTTTTTTATTATTTATTTTATTATTTAATTCCTGACATTTCTAATGCCCTTGGAACAATTTTAGTGTCAAATATCAGAGAATGGGAGGACAGGGGTTAACAATGGTTTGAAGTCGTCTTATTGTTAATGGCGTGTTATTTGTGTAATAAGCCAGTGAAGATGTAATGATACAGCAGTGAATGTGACTGTGGCATGCAGTGATAATAATAATAGGGGTGAAATATTTGTGGTTTTCCTCTCCAGGTAGCAGTTGTAGTTTTAATTGTTTGGTTTTGCACATCCATGTGTTGTTTCTTTGTCTTCATGTGGTTCGGTTGCTTTTGTGCAGCTTTTGTAACTGTTGACTTCCCTTCCTATTGCCAGAGCAGCACCTGCTGGCTGGAATTGATATAATTGCCATCTTTAGGAAATAAATGATTTCCCTTATTTCCTATTTATTCAGGATATAGCCATAGCTGGTTTTTTCCTTAGGTTTGAATAGTTGTGCTAGTTGCCAGTGCAGAGAAAGCACCATCAGTACGTTGAAGAACGTTCTAATATTTCTGCAGGAGGCATGAAACGCAGGGTGCAGTGATGGGGTTAAAAGTTCTTTTGTACTCTCTTTCCCTTGATACACAAGCTTTCACTCCTAGACATATTATTTCGGGTCCCATGACAGTTCTCATGCCAAAACAGTGTATCTTTGAGCTTCATCTCTGTTCCTTAACAGATGCGAGCCAGCTTGCAAAATGACCACGTGATCTGCCATTTGGATCTGTTCGGTAGATGCCATTAGCCGGAAGAAAAGTGATGGAGATACTGGAATGAGAAGCAATGGCAAAGTCTCTGTAGGGAATTTCTTGTCCTTGAAGTGCAGTCAGTATTGTGCTATCAGGGAAATGCTAATAAACATCCCTTAATACATGCTAAGAGAGGGGACGTGATGATGAAGGACAGGCTCCCCCTACAATTGCCCCCACTACGTTTGGATAAATAAATTAATAAATAAAAAGTGAGGCACCCTTGGTCTTTTTAAGTTACCTTGTGGATTTCTGAGATAATTAGTTTTATCTCTCAAAGTTATCAGTAAATACGCAGAATGAAATAATGTAGTCCCAGCTAATGTCCAGGTGGGATTTACCTGAGGCACTGTGTGAATAGACATTTTGTGAAAGAGCTGGATTTCACCTGTTTGTGGATGCTTGAAAGTTTGGGAAAAGATATCTGTGGAAAGTGGTGTGGGTCTGGTACGTGGCGAAGAGAGGAAATGTGTCTGAGAAACTTTTTTATGAGACTAAGTATGAGCTTTGTCTTTAGCAAAAGTGATTTCACAGAACCCAGAGAAGGAGAGGAGCCTTAATTAGAAGAAAAACATTGAGCCCTCCAGCACTCACCTTCCTTGGGCTCACCAGCACTCACGGAGCTGACCCAGGAGTAGCAATATTTTAAGATCTTCATTGTAAAGCAGTGATTGATGTGCTGAATTTTTGAGGAGCTTATTTCCTAGGTTGGTTGGGACTTACATGTGACAGTGGGATCTTGGTGCGCGCTGTAGAAATGGTGAGGCCTACAGACTTCTCAAATTATGTAGTGACATAAAGTGATGTGGCTTGTTCAGTGCTATGGAAGAAGTTAGTGGCATTCAAACCCACGGTTTAGATCTGCATTTCTCCACTTGCTTCTGCTGGCTGCTTAAATCATGTGAAGACAAGGTAATGCTGTAAGCAGTGTCGGCAACAAATAATTTATAATTAGACCTCTAAATGCTAAACGCTCACAAGTGTAAGCGCTGTACACGGTATTCATTGTGATGTCTTTAGTACGGCTACAAGAAAACATGAATTTGGTCCAAAGAGAGACTGTTTACATTTAGAAACTCAAACTTTTCACCCTGCAGTTCATCACTGCTCATCCCCTGGGCTTCAGCGAGCTGTAGGTAACCGCTTCCTGTTTTTTCTTTAGTCTGAAACCTCAAATCTTAAAAGTAAACTTTGCATATTTCAGAAGTGCACACATCTCAACAAAACCACCTGCTACTCTCTGCTCTAGAAATGATTTTGCCGTTTCATAGCAGAGTTTGGTAAATGATTTGTTGAACTACTTAAAAATCTGAAATAAAAGCAAACGAAACGAACAGGTAATTTATTATGCTGTTTCATAGTAAGAATGGGGGGTGAGGGGGGAAAGCAGTTCAATAAAGAGGTAAAAATCTTCCTCTTATATCCACTTTAACATACTTTCTGTTGCTTTGCTTGCCTGAGAGATGACTTAACTATGCAATATAGTCTGTGAACTTTGCATAGTGTTTACACTCACTCTGTTTCATCACTTTGTGTTCCTGTTCCCAAGAGGAGTGGGAAGAGCCAGAGTGGATTTTTACAGAGCGCAGCTTACTGTTCTTGTCACTGTTCAACTTAACTTCTAATTATTCTATTACCTCTGCCTCTGAAGTACAGAGATTTTTCAGGATGAGTGGGGGGGGGAGGGGCTGGAAGAAAGAAGGGGAAGAGTATACTTAGCCAGGAATGGTGGAGTTAAACCTTTTACTTTCCTGCTTTGGTTGGCACTGCCCTGACCTCTGATAAACTCTAGGGGAGTTCAGGACTGGTGTAGCATAGGCTCACGTGTGAAAGCTCAGTGTTTGGAGCTGGGAATAATTTACTGAGCCACTTTGTCTGCTGCTGAATGACTAGATGGTGAAATTTAAAGGGGGAGAAGGAATTGTAGAGCAGATTAATGGGGGAGGATTTTAAAAAGTTCTGGCAGCCCCGTTTGCTTGGGAAATCCTGCGTCCAGCAGCCATGTACACAGCTCAGCCCTGATGTGCTCTTGTGAAGGGAATGTAAGAACCTGGCCCTGGTAACTACACTGTTAATTAAGCTGTCCTAGGGGAAATGTGAATGAAAGCCCTGGCACTAAAGGAGTGATTTTAGTTTAAGCCTTAGTTGTTCTTTGAGCAGTTGCCCAAATAGGTTTCAATTTGTGGAAACAGTTGAGCATGTATGTGAGACTTCATCTATTTACTTGTATAAATTACCTATTTCCAGCACAGCCGGCAGTCCCGCTGTGTGCTCGCTGAGCAGCTGGAGCAGCAAGGAGTGCCAGCCCCACAGGGCTCACAGCGATTCATGTCCGGTGCAATAGCTGAGAGAGAGGTATTTGAGTTTCCTTATGTCTGCACACCAGCAAGCACAGAACAAAGATTTTTATTTTTTTTTTTCCATTTGTTTTTTTGAGATCCTGATCTCTGGCCATTCCAGGACAGGGAGCTGCTCCTCATACCAGAGGATCATCATGATCTACTTTGGGGAGAGGAGGGTGGAACACAGTGCACAGTGCACACTCTGAGATGTTCCTGACTGTTGTGTGGCTAGACACATCCCTCAACATTCTCCCCTTGTTTCCAAGAAGTTTAGCAAGGATCTTGTTACTTGAATCCCAGAAACGTGCAGCTCCACCAGTGGCATAGAATACCCTGCTGGCTTTGGAAAGGGAGAAGTGGGAAGTGTTGGTATGGGTTTCCCAGTGTCTTAAAATGTTTGACATGTGGCTCTTCAGGAGGAGGAGAAGAAAAGGGCAAGTCCAAAGCCAACACATCATGAAATATACCCCTGTTTGTAAAGAAGTGAGTTACTTTACAGTACACTATCCATGAGGTAGGAAAACTTCCAAGTTAAAGCTTGAACAAAAAATTGCACGCCCACGTGAACCATAAAGGCTTTTCATTGACATATTTGTTTTTAAATGTCTTGTATCACAATCTTTTTATTTATTCTTTTCCTCAGATTTTATTGTGTGTTTATTCCAAAACAAGCACTTGATTTTTGTGCCTCACTTCAAGTCTTGTGACTTTATGGGTATTGGTCTCCCTTTATTTTGGAAAAGATCAGTTGATTTCATAAACCTCTGTAATTCTTCATCTCACTTTTCAGGTGAGACTAAACACTATTAATTCAACCAGAGAATATTTCAAGCAGACATAAAGGAGCAGAAACTGGAGTTCACAGCTGGAACTGTAGTGTTTTCAATGCGAGTCCAAGATAGTACAGGTGGTGGTGAAGTAACCAGTAAAGCCGTCAGCCGGTAGGTCCAATGGAAGGTGATTTTACAGGGAACTGATTTGAGCCAAGCCAGGTAAGTGCAGGTCAACAAGCTCTTTCTGTGACCTGCCATATTCTTCCCGATTGAGCTCTGATCAGGTGCTGCCAGTTGTGCCAAAAGGTGGTGTGATTTTGCAGCAACCAAGGAGCGGGGTGGGACTTGCCAAATACTTGTATGCTTGTGACTGAGGCCAGAACTGAAAAAAAAACAAAAAACACCAAAACCCAGTAGCTCTGGTTGCCTTATTGAAAATGTGCCTTTGTATTTTCCCTTCCTTTTTGTCTTGCTTTCTAACAATGTCGCACAGTTGCAGTGGCAGCCTGTAGCTGTCCAGCTATCTGCAGGCTCTTTTTGTTGTGTGGCTTATAGCAGGAAAGGGAAAAAACAGGGAGGGAGCAGAAATTCAGTCCTTTCCTGACCTCATTTCCCTCTTTCAGGAAGGGTAAGCCAGGTAGGAGATTTGGCACTCTTAAAGTCTTTCATTTTTAAGCTGGGGGTGACAGGAACCTGACTAAATTAGTCTGTTAGTATCCTCTTTCTTTGCCCTCTTTCTGTTCCTGGTTTTTGTATGTCCTTTCCCCTTGGATTCCTGTCAACTGGTTTCTGTACCGTTTCATTGCCTACAGCCAACGCTGCGGCTCCCAACCCAGGGCCAAGCGCAGCGATAAATCACGGCTGCCGCTGCGCGCTGGGAAGAAGGATGCTTTCAGTGAGCTCGGGGCTTGTAATGCAGATGAAGGTTTCAAGCCTCTCCCGGGAATGGCAGGGAAGGCAGCGAGAGGGAGGGAGGGAAAGCTGTGTCTCTTTTCAGGAGCCCTCTCACTGTTTGTAGCTCGCCTTTGTTCGAGTCCCAGTCAGGTCTGCCTTGGGTCACGCATTTGCACTTGTTTTGAATAAGGTAGAAGAACCCTTGAGAGACTGCATTGCCAAAGAGTGCTGGGGGGAGAGCAGGGAATGCATTCCGGGCTTGGGAAAGCAAAGGGGGGGAGCGCTAAAGCTTCTCCAGCGCAGCAAACAAAGGTCGGAGGTCTCCTATGACCTTGCACTGCCTTCATGACCTTTTTAAGGCTGTTGACTGTGATGATTTCCCTGCCTGAGGGCTCACTGGCGTCTGCAGGCGTTCCAGCAGCAGTTAAACACCTGTGTGTTTGCTGCTGACATTTCATTAGGACGAGTAATGAGGCTGGATATTAAATGTCTACCTTTCTGACTGGTCAGGAGAGAAATTGGGGGAGGGAGGTTACCGCTTGTCTTGGGGCATGTGAAATCCTCCTAGGGAAAGTAAAGCCCTGTCCCCTCGATCCTGCTGCGGAGAGCAGGCTCGGCATCGCCATGTCCTTATCCTGCTGCACCGGGGCCATGAGCTAAACGCCGTTTTCCCATTTTTACAGCTTTTACAGCCGTGGCATCACTTCCTTGTGTCAGTCTCAGGTTCTTCCAATAAAGGTTCCCTGGGATAAATGTCCACATCTGGGCAAAAGTTTAACCTGTAGCCTCCAGTTCTGGATAAGTCTCTTGTGTGCTGGGATCCAGAGCTCTGCTGTGCCAGATTGCGTCCCGTAGTAGCATACGGAGGGGGTGTGAAGGAATGCCTGCGACAGCCTGGGCTGGGAAAAATGTTGCTCTCCTGACTGTGGGCCAGGGCTGCTCTCAGCCAGCAAGCGAAAGGCAGGGAAGCAAGGTCAAGATCTGGGAGCTTCCTCCCTTTAAATTCTTCAAATTAAAACCTTGGGGATGAAATACCTCTGTGCTCATTTCAGTTGTCAAAGAATTGTATGTGTTTTGAATTCTTCATGCAACTGATACTCCTGTACTGCAAACGCTTTTCGAACCTAGTAAGTGTCAGGCTACGATTGGCAAAACAAACAAAGCCCCAAGGGTGGGAGAAAGGTGGCTCTACCTACAGTCTGATCTTGCAACAAACTGCACCTCCAAATCTAAATCCTTTTGTCCTGCTACAGGGGAGAGTGGGCTTCTCCTGAGTCTGAAGGGGCTGGGCTGCTGAGAAGGGTGTCCATGTGCATATCTAACATGCCCAAAACCAAAGCAAAAATCTTTCGGAGTGTTTTTTCACAGCCAAGGCAGCTCTCGTTTTGCTGTTGCTTTGAGCTCTGCTGTGGTATGATCTACTGACTTGCACCCATGATCAGGAAAATTGATGTCCCCTTGTTGACACATGAGCATAAAGATGCGGTGCCCTTTACAGACTGTTGGCAAGCATCATGTACTTGATGTTCTAGATGTGCTGGTGGAGATGCCTTCCTAAAGAAGCCTTTTAGGGGCCTTCCTAAAATTTAAGAGGTGCTAAAATTATCCTTCAATGGGCAAAGATGGGCTTCTTCAACCACTCCTACCTTCTCATCAACAACTTAGTGGAATAAGTGGAATAGTTATACTCTTTTTTAACTTGGATGAGATCTGTATGTGGACCTTTAAATACTCTGCTTGTCACTGTTGGCTGAAGGACAAGATCAATGTCCCTCAAGTTTCTGTTGAATTTAACTGGAGAGGCGTATTATGCTTCACTCTATCAATATGGAGTGTTCAAAATTAGTTTACCGCAATATAAAGAACAGTTAGCTGGGGTTTTTTTTCCAGCCCTCAGGAAATTATTGCAGGATTGTTTTATTATTTTTGCTGCTGATGCACAGGACAATATTTTCATGAGTGGCATTTTCATTTCTGACAGCAACTGGTCTGTAAATCACTTTAGCATAAAAGTATTGTTTGGGATCTGAAAATTACGTGTGTCTTGGGTAACTGTGCCCCTGCCATCAGGTCAGGAGTGTGTGCGCACAAAGTCTGAGGACTGCTTAAACTGTCTTAGGTACACGTGAATGGAACAGTAATTTTTTTTTTTGTTCCCAGGTGTCCACCTGTTGGCTTTGTTCTGTGTCTGTTTTCTTGCCTTCGCACCACCGCAGGCACTGGTGTCCTTGCAGGTTATTCACGAAGGGATGTGTATTTCCCATTTCACCACAGCCAGAGTGTTTTCATCTCTGTTCAGCATTTCTGTCCCTACTCGCTGTCCTTCTCCCTTGGCAGAGCTGATATACACATTTAATTGGTTCAGGGTTGTGCTCGGTCTGAATAGAAAACCTCCTTGGAGACTATGGTTCAGTCATTTTTACAGACAGCTACTACAGACCATTAGATGCTGACTTTGACTGAGCCGCTTCCTTCAGCGTGTGATGAGCATACTGGTCCCCAAAGCTTCCATTTTCTCCTGGTGCCACCAGCAGTGATGTCTCTTGTGCTGCTTGTGTGAACTGAATGACTCTTAAGAGGATTTTGTTTTTTAACTCCCTTCCTTGTGTTTTCTGACATAAAAAGTATTGAGTGAAACACCCGTGCTCAAAACACTGAAAATTGGTGATTGTTGTGCACATGAGAAGCAGTGAGATCTTTCGGCATATTGTGTCTTTGGGTGTTATAATTGGCCACTAGAGCCTTATCTGCTGCATGATCAAGTGAACAAGGTAATAATGTCCCAGCAGGGGACTAGGGGGGGTGGGGGTGGGGGTGTGACCCTGAAAGTGTGTGCAGAAGGACAAAGGCCTCCTGTGTCTCATGGCCAGAGTAGGTTCTTGGGTGAAGAGGAGGAAGGGGGGGGATGTCATTATTGGCTTTTTGAATGAGAGTGATAAAATTCATGATGCTCTCTCCAATAAGGTGTCAGAGGATCAGCAGCTATATTGTATTTCCCTTATTCCTGAACAAGAATGAGGATGAGACCTAGGTGGACTGGAAGTTCTGTACTGACAATGTTAAGACTCTTCACTTTCTCTGCAAGTTTTAGAGCTGGATGCAAGTGTCAAGGCATGGAATTTTACACCCTATTTAGATTTTCATACCCACTGACCTCTGAACTTTTTATGCTACTGTATCTCTGATTTGTAGATAGATGTTTAGCTAAAGATTGAATACGGGTTACATCACCAAAAGGCTTTGTAGAATGAAGACGGAGCGAAGGGGAGGAAAACTCAGGCAGATTTTTTGAAAGATTCTGGAAAGGGTTTTGTAACCACAGAATCCGCAGAGAGTATACTTTTCAGGAGCTGATGTCCCTTTGTTAATTAAGACTTTGTTTTTCTTTTGGAGTTGAAAAACAGAAAAAGTAAAGCTGCCTTTTAATGCGGTTCATGGGGCTGGGGGAGAAACCAGGCTGATGCTCAAGCTGCCCTGCAAGCAGTAGGCGAGGGAGAGCTATGAGTAACTGTGGACAAGCCACGAGTGGGGGAACCTGATTTCTTTGTCCTGACCATCATGCCAAGCCGATATACCTCTGTACTCCACGTGTATTTATCAGTATTTTTAAGCCATTAGCACCACGGAGGAGGAAAAAGCTGAGTGGACTTGAGATCATCTTTCCTTCAGTCGGTTGGTTGAGTGTTTCCCCACGTGGCTGCTGTCCCACAGTGAGTTTTGTTTCTGTTGTGCATCGGCAAGTCTGGAAATGGCACAGAACTAAGACAGGAGGGAAGGGCATTCAGCTGGCATTGGGCACTGACCACGCTGGCCTTTTAAACTGGTGATGGCAGGCAGTGAGGTGGTGTGAGTGGGCAGCAGTGGAGAGGTCGTCTTCTGAACCTTTGCTGAGAGCTCAGCTTCACTGATTCAGCTCATTGGCGACAGCGTTTTGAAACCAGAGAAGAGTGTCTGTAGGACACAGTTTACTTGCCCTTGAAGTAAGATTATGATTTCATGGACAGTGACAAATCCTTTGAAACAAGGCAGCACTCCAGTTACTCTCTCTGGCTGCGGCAGAGCAAGTCTGATGCTGTAGCAGAGATCCTGAGAAGAAATACTGAGGGAAATCTGTAAAGTCATTGTCATTTGGTGGAATAAAGTGGCATAAATGTGGGTGGGTTTTTTTCTGTGCTGAGCATCATGGTAACAGACAGTTCCTGCTTTCAGATGCCTGCAGTGAAAGATGGGAGGAAAATAGGCCCAGGAAGGTGACGTGATGCTGCTGTAGCGGTACAACAGGATGAGGCTCTGGGAGCCCTTGTGCTTTATGATCCAGCACTCTCCCAGCTAAACAGGGCTGCTTTTGCCTCGCTGTACCATGTCATTCAAAGCAAACATATTGGTCTCCCTTTCTCATCACAAAACTATTTTTTTAATCCTAATAGATACTTGAAAGGAAGAAAAATACAAGAAAAGTTGGTAAAAATAGTACTACATATTTTTGGTTTTCGAAAGTAAACATCTCTATAGTGAAGTAACTCTGAGGGATGCTCTGTGCTGCTCCTCACAGCAGCAAGGAGGAGCTGCACTGAACGCAGGGTGGGATTGGAAAAAGTGCGGGATATTGATCTAATTCTACAGTCACTGAAGTCCAAACTGCGGATTGTGGTAGCAGCAGGTCTGTGTCTGTGCTTGCTTTGCTTGAGGAAAACCAAGAAAATTCCAGTCCCTCAAAACTGCCTGTTGGTTTCAAAGACCAGATGAAATGGCCAGGGTATCACAGTCACCATGATTGTGTAGATTTTCTTCTCGGCTCTGAAAAAATACTTCCCAGTGTTAAGTAAAACAAATATCCTAATGCTACACTTAAAAGTAATTCCATAGGAAAAAAAGTATCACTTTTATTGCTTGAAAAGGTAACATTTTTTAAGATATCCGATTAGTGTTTTTCAGTTTCCTAAATGAAGTAACTTCCAAAGTGTGGAACTGAGTGCTTTGAAAAGTGTGTAGGGGAGAAAACTGTAATTTCATACATGTCCAATATAAAATCAGCCTGGTTTGTGCAGTAACAGAAAATGATAAATCTTTAGTGACAATTAAAAAGAATCATTATGGTTTCATTCCACACAAACCTTTTTTATGAGTAAGCTGAAAAAAAAAGCCCATGGCATTTACCATATGGTTTTATTTCAATGAAATGTTAGCTTATTCTAGAAGCAGTGAAACTCATCAAGGCTTTTGAAAAATGGGGTTTTTTTAGTGGAACTGGTTTTCATCTTCTTTTCAGATTGCACAAGGGTTGTTGGGAGAAGGTCTCAGCGGGTCCCTCTGCCAGCTGGCCTTGCGTTGATTTCTGCATCTGCATCTGATGCTGTGTGAGATCTTGTCCAGATCATATCATATTTTGCTCTATTCATCCTTGCCCGGAGAAAGGAGACAATATTATTGTACAATTCCTGCTTCTCAGATTGAGGGGATGCTCTGCATAAATGCCAAGTGATGATATCGTTTGGAGTGTGAGCTTTGAAATTATTTGAGTTGTGTTCCTCTGTCACTCCATGGCCACACATTGAACTAAAACTCTGCTTAAAAGCTGAAAAGAGGAGCTCTGCTGTCTTGTCACACCCAGCCATGGCCCAGGGATGCAGAAAAGGTTGTCTTTGTATTTCTTTTCCCTAGGAAATTCCTTGCAGTGGAGAGCACTATCTGGGTTTTGTTTCTTTACAGTGCAGTTGGCTGATTATCCGATCTGGGTGTGAGGGCTCGGTAGTCCCTTGGCCAGTGTGAATTAGGATTTTAAAAATGCAAAAGGAGTGTTTTAAATGGAGTATCACATATTATTTTTGTTATGCTGAAGTGATTGAAGTCAGAACTGAAGCTAGGAAAAAGTTCATGTTATAGCTGTTTAATTTTTTTGTCTCTTCCTTGTTCCAATAGCTTTGCCTCCTTTTTATTTCCTCGTTGCTCCTGCTGCATCTGTCAACCTGGGAGAGCTTGTATGATTTCCTTGGCAATGTCACATACCCCTAATCTTAATGCCTATTACTGCCTGGCTGGCGGATCCTGTGTAGGTTTCTCTCATAGACTGCGGAAGGTGGCCAACAACAATCCTTCTTCTTTATACCTCTGCAGCTCTAATCCTGCAGAAGTCCTCGCTTGTAAAGATAAAGGTGCATTTATACTCCTTAATGAGGCAGCGGGTCTGGAGCTGTGAATCGGTACTGAGTTATGTCAGCAGAACCGTACGGTGAATAAAATGTTATTGCTGATAAAGAGCAAGTGGTACTGAAGGAGCATCTGCACTTGAGCGAGCTCTAGCCTGCCCTGAAGAGTCACTCAGGTTCATTTGTAAGTTTTGTTAAGATTAAGGAAAAAAAGCAAAGAAAATAGTGCTTTTGCCGTCACAGAGTATGACGTGGGCTTGTAGATAGGGGAGGAAGTCCTTCAAATTGGGGAGGAGAGGGTCATAATTTGTGTGGCTGGTTTTAAACCTCAGGCCCCAGAGAATGTGGTCCCAGCTATACAAAAAAGGTAATTAGGGAGTAAATGCTTTTCTCTGGGCAGCGCTTTGAGCCTGTGGGCTAGAGCACTGAGGTTGTGCTGCTGCCATTCAGGAGCGCAAGCTCATCCTCATCCATGGCTTTGTGCTTTGGGTTCTGGATTAGCTCTGCTTCAAAATTCGAACATGAATGATTAAATCAAAAATACAGAGGTCATTTAGTTCTTTGGTTTTGAGAGATTTTAAACTTTTTCTGATTAGTCTCATGGAATAAGAGGTGCTATTCTTCTTTCCTCATTAACCTCTTGTTTTTTCTTTTTGTTTTCCTCAGCACCTTTTGTCCTTATGAGCACCTGCCCTGTTTCTAGCCATAGAGAGTCTTCCTGGAGAACAGCCAGGCTTGAACCTTTGAATACTAGGGTACAGCTACCCTGGGTCAGATTAAAAGTCCATCTTAACACAATGTCTCTAATGCTGATCATAGAGAGATCTCTACAGATAACTAAAACAAGACAAGGGTGTATGCTACTTCCTCTGAGTAAACTTTCCTAGTCTCCAACTATTTCAGCTCAAAAGATTTCCTGCACTAGATGCAGTTTCTTCTGTATTTAGTAATTTTCAGTGGATTTTTCTTCCTTGAACTTTCTTTCTCTGTCATTAGGATGGCTGCCCTTTGGCACTGCTTTCTGTAGGTGCCTATGTTTCTATATTGCCCACAGCCTCATGGATTTACTTACTGCTGTTTATTTTGAACTTGGTTCACAATCCCTTCATCTGCTGCCCCAGCTCTGACAATGGACAGGGAGGAGAGCAGTTGATCTTCCTCTGTTCACCAAAGGTCTGGCTGAACGTGACAGGAGTTGGTGACCATTTTTTAACACAGATTATTTCATTTGTGTGAGCTAACAGAGAGGCTACAAAGAACTTCAGTATAAAAACTATGGCAAGACTCAAGATAAAATCATAGTAAGATTTGGCAGGAATAAGATGCTGGAAATGAAAGACTATGGAAGACAGGACACTGGGGAGCAATGGTGTGGTCATGTTGTTGTTGTAAATGTCCATCCCTGATTTAGGGAAAGAATGCAGAAAGGTAGATTTGGCTGAAGTGAAAATGTGTATAGTTGAGGTAAATAAAATACATCCTTCTTCCAGTTGGCGCTGGTTGCAATAGAAGCATAGGTTACTGTGAGTTGCTGCAGCTAGTGGAACTGAGTGCTGCCTGTTCCCCTAGAAAAATCTTCATTAAGAGTTAAAATTTTCACCATGCCGTGGGATGAGAGACAGTTTATATCATATTAAATAAACATCATTGTAACAGGAGCCTTACATAAAAAAAAAAAAACAACAGTGCAAAATAAAGACATTTTGAAGGTTACGCATTTTTCTGTCTTTTTTCCTTTCCTCCTAAAGCAATTTTTCCCCCTGATGATTATCTGCTCTTGAAAATTGCTCCAGGCTTAGCATAGCTAAGAATTAATGGGCTCAATAGGAAGCAAGTTCCTAAAACTGCTTAGCCCAAGTCAATGAGATCTGAAGGCAAAGCCAGGCCTTTGTGTGCCCTGGCCACCTGTGTTAAGTCTGCTGAAAGTCTTTGGTGGGGCAGATTCTCTGGGCCCTGTGGGTGCAGTTCTGTTCCCTCCAGGGCGTGCTAAGGGTTTGGTTTTACTTCTCTGCTTTTTGTATCAACACATCTGCATGCATCATGCTGTTACTAAACCCACACATAGCAAAAGGCAGCACTTGAGTAGAATGGATTTGTTAAACTTTGCTCACTCAAATAAAGGTTGGGTGTGATTTGTTTGGGGTGCTCTTAGCTCCCATTATCAAGCTAACTGGAGCTAACTGGAATTGCCTATCTTTGAACTAATTTATTCTCTCTTTTTTTTTTTTTTCTCTTTTCACGTTTCCTGGATGTGTTCTGACCCAAACCTGTTTCACCATTTGATGCGGTTTAGGTAAGTGCATATGTGCTCGAAAGGAGCATTGTTTTGTTGTGGGATATTTTTTTATTCCCTTCCTCTCCCCTTTTGTACTTCATGCAGCATTTTCTGGCTTTTTCTCCTGTGGTTAGGGAGCACTTTTTGCTATTTTTGATGTCTTTGCTATCGCATCATTGTTCCGTGGGCTGGGCTGCAATGCTACACCTTCCAGGTCCCGTCAGCTCCAGGTATGGAAAGGAAGATGACCTCATAGACTCTTTATGACGATGCCATCACTAGGCTTCCAGCCTTAGTGAGGGTAGTAGCTCCCTGCTGGAGCAAGGATAACATCTCTAGATAAAATGTCCAGTAATAAGGAAGTGAATATCACATGAGGTCAAGGTTCTTGTTAGCACGTACAGCTGACAAAAAAAAAGCTCAAGATGTTACCTAAGTGATTGTTGTGTAAAATCCACCTTCTCTTACCTAGAATTCCAGTTTCTCCAAAACTTAAATCTTACAAACAAATAGTGGTTTATGAAGTCTTCTTGAAGGGCTTCTTGAAAATCTCATCCTTTTAGGAAACGTGTATACTTTTGAAGAGAGTAAATACCATAAATACAGACAGAAATCTTTTTCTTATGGAATGGTAGGGCTACCGTCTGAAGATCACATGACTGTACATGGCCATTATATTTGGTTTTATTCATATTCAAAATGAAGTTCTTTTTTTAGATTTTAAATGTATCTAGCCATAGAGAATATACCAGCGTCTATTGAGAATGTTCATGTAGCGGTGTGACTGAGACCGTGAAGCACTTGCTGTGGTCGGGGAACTGACAAGTACCTAAATTCTACTGGTGGAAGCAGCTTTAATTGTCATCAGCATGCGACTTGTTAATGGATGTTTTTGGTAAGAAAAGTACAGAATGTAGAGATACTGACATACTGGGGCAGGATTTTACTCTTACATGATGTAATATAGCAGTTGTTGACTTCACTGAACCGCAGTGGATTTCCACTGGTAGAAATAAGGCGTAATTTGAATTGCAGAATAAGAATGCGTGAACTCTCTTTCCTTCATGAGTATTTATGTGTGAGAAATATCACTTTACATGCAGTTATGGAAAGCCTGTCTGTATAATGTGGGATCCCATATGCTTAACAAAAGAGAAAGTATAGAGGACAGCCTACTGGTTAGATTTCCTAGTAGGAACAGATACCTTGTGGATTTAATGTTGAGATCTTCTGCGCCCAGCAAAGCTCGTTATCCTCCTCACTTCTGTCAGACTGAGAGGTGAGGGGAAAAAAAAAAAAGTGGAGAGGAAAATACTCTCAAGAGGGTCAGGCTCCCTGGCTTGTAAGTGTTGTCTGTACGGGCAAACCAGGACAGACCAGTTTAGAATTCACGTTCCAGAAATTCCAGCCCATCAGCAGAGCGGCTGCTCACAGGAACAGATGGCGAAGTGCTTCACGCCCCAGCTGACGTCTCCCAACGCTCCACGTGTCTGTGCTGGTGTGGGCACAGGAGGGGATGGGAGAGGAGGGCAGCTCAGCTCCGGAGGCAGATGTACTCTCGCCCATGCCCTCTTGCAAGGGGCAACTGGGATTCTCTGCCCCTCTCCACAAATTCAACTGGGAACCAAACATGAGCTGGCTACTAGCTGTCAGTGGAGAAACAAGTGGCTCTTTCAGCAGCTCTGTGAGCATTGCTATGGTTCTTTTCACAGATAGTTGTTCCAACCATAAAAGAGTTTTCTGCAGGAGGCGTAGCACTAACTACATCTGTCTCGCTCTGCTCAGAGAAACAGCAAAAGCAGAAGAGCTTTGTCGTCCCCGTGGAAAGTTTGACAATTGGGTCCCAATGCATCACACTGACGCATGGAAAAATGTATCGCTAACCACGCACCCTTACGCAGTACTTCTGCAGGGACTGTACTTGCTTCAGCGAAGCTAAATGCTGTGTCACACGCCATCATGTCATTTTTCTACCCAGGCAGTAGCAGCAGATTCTGCTCATTTGTCTCAGCTGTCCAACTCCCACAGTCCCACGTTCCCCAGCTACAGCCAAGGTGACATAGCTTGTTGAATTTCTGTCCCCACGTGTTCTTGTAGCATTAAATGAACAATATTTCATTACCTACACTTTCTTGACAGCTCCAACTTACTACCAGTTGTTGTATGCTCTTTTAGAGAGCATCTTTGGAGCCCATCTCTCAGAAGCTGCCTTGCAAGGGAGGATTTTGGGTGACTGTGGGCTGGCTGCTTGTGAGCCATATGGAGAAGAAGGGGAGATTCAGTACAGCCATCTTCTGTGATTTTGAAACACCCTGTTCTGTGGCAGCCAGTGTGAATATCCGTGGTGTATCAACAGCTAGAAGTTATTGCCAGAGAGAGGGGGGAAAGATTGGTAGCTTCTATTAACGGAGTGGTTTGGAAGAGCAGAAGCTACTCCAGTTTACTAAACAAAAGATACCAAACCATCCTGTTGTTGCCTGTCCCAGGTGTGGTGCAGTTGTGAAGAGCTGAGTGCCAGTCTGGTGAGGGACCAGGATAAAGAGGTCATCAACTGTGCTGTGTAGTGTCGGAGCAGTTGTGCCTAAACCCATCCCGGGGTCTCACAGCTCGGGCTGTATGTGCAGAGACAGTGAGGAGTGACATTTGGGCAGGAGACAGCTCTGAAGGGAGCTATGCATCATTTATGTCACAGTAGTGATGAAAAGGCTTGATAATTTTGGCTCCTGTGTTGTGCTATGTTGAAAACAAACCATGTCATTAAGGACTGCCTCAGCTTATACTTGTCATCTCGTTCAAGGCTGAGGCAAACTGGGATGAAGGAGGAGAGGTGCAGACCATCCGCAGGCAACAGTAGAAACTGCTTTCAGCTCAATCATTGCCGCTTTTGATGGTGGTGTGAGGGGCTGGTGTTGCGCATTCTGTTGCTTAGGAATCATGACACGAGAATTAATGGTCTTAAATTTCATCCAGGGAGCTTGTGCTGATACTAGGAAAAATGCTGAGCTTAGGCAAACACTGGAATAGGTTTCTTGAGTGGGTGGGAATTTGCTCCGAGTTAAAGGACTGGCTCAGCAAATGTTCTACCAGAAAAGTTTTAGGTAGAGTTGAATCGGTCTTGTTAGCAGGGTCTAGTCAGGGTCTTGTAGCACTTCTTATGCTCTCCTCCTGTTCTCTTCCCCAGGTCTTTTTCCCCAACCACTTCTGTTTGTGCAAAAAGACAAAACACAGTCATTCGGCAAGAAATGGGCTCTCTCTACATAATCTGACTTCTCCAGCTTTGAAGTCAGGGTCCTCTGCTGGCTTGGTCAGTAATTCTGGGGAACTTTTAATCTGTTGTGACATGAAGCCGTCTCTTTTTTTTCTAATTTTGCAGGGCAGGGGGGATGTCAAACAGTTGCTTAGCATAAAACACATTTTCAGAGGTTCCAAGTCTCCCGATGACTTGACAGGATAGAGGCAGGATTATGTCACTAGTGTGTTACGTATTCTCTAAAACCTTCTCATTGAATTTCCCTGCTGTTGCCCAATTTTTTCTGTGAATTACCGTGACACTTCACCAAGCTGATAAGTGGAGCAAAGAAAACCAAGATTTCAGGACATGTATTTCACTTTGATCACCACATACTTAGTGTGATACACATTTTGATTTGCAATTAGGTGGTATGTTTATGTACTCTAATCTGCAGTGATTTTTGCTCTAGTAGTAACCTATTAGTAGCCTGCAGTGTGCTCTCTATATGTGACCACTTCACAAATTAGTGAACTTCCTCTCCCAAGTTTATATGAACTGGAAGAAACCAAAGCAAAAAGTGTGAGAAAGGTTGTTTTTTTCTGAAATGGTGAAAACTGACCTCAATATCACAAACAGCGACTCTTAAGAGACACAGCTGCTGGGTACAGCCCAATTCAGGCCTTGGTCCTTTCCATCTCGCTGTGCAGTCGTGTCAAGTGTACACGCTCCAGTTCGGCTCACTTGCCTCGCGCCAGCAGCAGCCATGTAAATCACAGCCTCAGGTAGCATTGCTTGTCATTCCAGCTGCACTGCAAATCTCACAGCCCTTTGAGCCCACACGCTATTAAATACCTTGCCCTGGCTGTTATAAATGGTGCGCAGAAAAGAGGCAGAGATTATGATACCTCTGCTGCTGATTGCGCTGTCATTGTGGGTCATTAATCTCAGCCTGGCTTTGAGCCTACCAAATGAGTGCGGTGCCATCGCTCTGCACCTGCCACTGCTTACAGCATCTGCAGGATCCAGGCCTGGCTTTGCAGGCCACGGGAGCCAGGGGAAAGCAGGATTCCCAGCAATCAGGGCAAGAACAGGGGCCGTGAATGTGTTTGTCCATCTGTGGACATGTAGCTGCCTGGTAATTGTCCAAAGTAACCAATTTCCACAGGGTGACTTAGCAGGGTGAGATGATGCATTTTTCAGGTGGGGCAATCACCCCTGTACTGTACTCTGAGAGAGACTTACACTGGTAATCTGGGACTGGCATGTGGAGGCTGCTGTCTGGTCTTAGATACACAGGAAAAACTCCTTTCCTTGAAGTCGTGAAGTTACATCAGCTTTGCCTGTGCTGCTGACGGGCAGCAGGTTGGTCATAGCAGCCAGTACCTATGGGGCAAGTGGCCCCTGGGACTCTGTTGCTAACGGACTCCATGGAGTGGTTTATTCTGTAATTTGGGAGACAGCCAAGGGCATCCCGTAGACCTAACACGTGTTCCATTAACTGGTAGCATTGCTTGCTATCTGTTTATTGACTGTCAAGGGGCTTTCTGGCCATTGAGGTTTTTCAAAAACCATCACTAACCCATATGGCTAAGCACCACATCTACCCATCCTTTAAGTACCTCTAGGAATGGTGGCTCAACCACTTCCGTGGGCAGTCTGTTCTAAGTTTAATAATCCTTTCAGTGTAAAACATTTTTCCTAATCTCCAATCTAACCCCACCCCACCCACCCCCAGCGCAACTTAAGGCCGTTTCCTTTGTCCTGTCGTGTGTTACTTGGGAGAATATTGGTTGAAGGAGTGCGGGCTTTCCCTCCAGTCTCCATTTTAAGCAAGCAAAGAGGCAAGCTAGTGTGGTTCCCAGAATAGCCCTTCCTCTGGGACACTTTCCCAAGTCTGTATGGCATTGCTGACTGTCCCACAAGGCATGCCTGTGCTGGCAAGTGTGGAAAAATGCTCACAGGATGGTCTTCCTGCCATGGCTGGGATAGGTATTCATGTTGGAAAGAAGCTGAGCAGGGCTGGTGAAAGTGCACCCCATGGCCCTGCAGAATTGGGTGCAAAGAGCTGATCGAAGGAAGGTAGTTTGTTGGAACAGATTCAGTTGAAAAATTGAGACAGTATCCTTTTTCAGCAGCTCTTTCTGTGTTTCAGTATTCCTACTTTCTCTTAGTTTTCCTCTATATTTTACTTTTTTTATAGCTTTTGTCCTGTTTTTAGAGAAATGCCTCATTTATTTTGAAGAGTTGAAATAGCATTTGTTCGGTTTCTGCTACTTTTAGCACCAGATTTGTCCTTCCTACACTCCCACGTAATCTTTTTTTCCTGTAGAGAGACTGCCTGAGCGTTTGAGCTAGATACAAATGCAAAATCAATAAAAGCTCATTGCTGTACGTGTCATGGTATTAGAGCTCAGCAAGGGCGACTCTGGTGGGAAGGAGCTCTCTTCCAGCCCATTATCAGGCAGCCACCGTGCTCCTTGGGTTTGGGGCCAGTACCCCACAGCACAAAAGGGAAAGTGATGTACTGCCGGCACTAAGCAGCAATGGAATTAGCATTGCTCAGTAATTGACATGTTTTACCATCAAGTCACAATACTAATCTTTCTCCTTACTTCCAAAAATCGAACAGGCCCGATTCTGGAAGTCTTTTCTGCATGGGTTTTACTCATTGACTATAAGACGGGCTATCCACATGTATGATGCCTCTTGACAGTTCCTCAGTACTGAGTGCTTGGACTTTGGGTTTTTTTTTCTCCTTTAGCCTTCCAGTTTCTTTCAGAAAAGTTAATTAAAAGAGAGACTGGCTTGTGTTTGGATTTTTTTTTTTTTTCCATTCCTTAATTCTGCATACTTTATTTTTGAGTCACCTGTCTCTCCTAAGAGATGAATTTTGAAGGTTGTGAACTTTGCAGCTTACTGGGAAATCCTCTTCTGTAGCCAAGAGAGTCAGGATTTATTATGTTTCCTGCAGTTCTTTCTGGAAGGAGAAAATATATACATTTGATGGGGAAACTGGTTCTGGGCAATGAGAATAGAAAACCAAAAAAATGAGAACAGACATAGAAGGCACTGTAGCATCAAGGCTGTATTTTAGATGATTCTGTCTTTTATTTCATTTCTAATTCCCCAAATGCAAATGGAGTTTTTACATATTCAAGGCGGCTTTTGCATTTGGAGTCTGGGTTTTGATGTTTGGGGCGTTCTTCCCAAGAAATTTCTTCCCAGAAATACCAGCTTCAAATGCGTACGCTGCCCGAGGCATTCCCCATGACCAGCATTTCAGATACCCGCTGCCCCAGCGTGAGATTTGTGGGGATAACACATTGCCTAGATAATGGTGCATAAGGAATGAAGGTGGGTTACACAACAGAAGTTGAATAAATGGGGTAGGGGGGATGTGGAGGGTTTATGACACCATCTGCTTCTGTGATCTGGAGCCTCAGTGTAAAATCATGGCTCAAGCTCCGTACTATAGGTTAACAAAAGCCTTTAAATAGGGTAACTAATGGCTCAAACGTATCTTCGCTTGTAAGGTTAAGACCCACAAGTCACCGTTTGTAGGAAGGTGGGGGGTGGATTGGTCACTGGAGAGGAAAGACATTAAATTAAATGTGGTGAAGCAGCCACATGGGACTCCTTAATAGTTTCTGAGTATTATTTTTTTCCTTAATGAAATGCAGCTTAATGCAATCCCACCCTCCCGGCCTGACGAACGCCAACTCTGGCCACTTGAAGGTTGTCATGTCACTGCTGCCTTTTCAATGATCCTGTGCACCCTCCATTGTCTGCTGCTTTCTTGTCACTTACAGCCCCTGGTTTTTGACATAAACAAGGGAGTTTGTCAGTGGGAAGCTGGGACTGTTAGGCCGTGCGGTTTTGCTTCTCACCTCGTTGCTTTCTTACAACAAAAACTAAGATTTATTTAAAGTGGGGATTGTACAGAGAGCCAGTGGTGCATTAAAAACAGGCAGCAAAAGTGGGGGAAAAACATCTGTGGAATATGAAATATGAATGGGGATCTGAGCTTCTGGAGGTTGTGCTCAAACAGGCAGCGCTGTATGAGGTGGATCCCAGCAAGCCTCGGCCCTGGGTTCATCTACTGGTCAGGACTCGGAGAAAGAATTGCTTTTTTGAGAGCAACGAGGAGAAGTGGGTCAAATGCAGGCCGCCTGAGTCATTTAAGAGCCATTTTAGGAAGGCTGCAAGAACTTGGATCTTAAACATGTCTTTTAAGCAAGACCAAAGGCCACAAACCACCCTAATAATTTTTACGAGAGTGTGTTTAAGCACAGCCAAAGCAGGACTTCTACTGACCATTGCTCACTGCCAGAAGTACCTCATGGATGAAATGCTGTGCCTTCTCCTCTGATAGCTCAGTCCTGGCTTCCATAATGAGAGGGTTTCGATGGTGTATTTCTTTAACCTCCCCTAGAAGAGTTTGTCCTTTACCCCTCCAAGTTTTCTGTGTATGAACGGCTAAGGAGTGGGAGAGAGAGTGTACCGTGGTTTGCCTTGTGTGACTGAGACACAGAATAAATGGCTTGTTAAATGTTTGTAGCATTCAGATAGTTGCAGGTAGTTGGTTGGGGTATTNTTTTTTTTTTTTTTACCCTTTCTCTGTGTTTGGTCTTTTCTTCCACTAAATTATTACTGTTCTGAAGTAAAATACTTTTAGTTCTGGCCATTGAGTTTTTCGGGATGAAAAGCTTTTGGCTTCCTCTTAGAAGTATTTGGGGAGGAAACAATATGTAATAGTGTTACTGAGGTAGGAGCTGGGCTCAGTGGGAACACCGAGGGAAGCTGGTTGGAACTGAGGAGTAGAGCAGAGGTGACAACATAATCCGAAAGATTTCTCGTTACCACATAAGTATGTGTGGAAGAAGGTTGAAAAATCTGTCACTGCAAAGTAAACATGTCTGGAAGTGATTGTAACTGATGTGTCCTACTACCTCGGTATCCCTAGTGCTCCCCATGTTATTGTTTTCCCTGTGGGCTTTGAATTGTGCACGTGCAAAATGAATGTATTTACCTTACTTGCTCTAAGTTAACGCTGTTTGACACTGTCCAGGATAGCCCAACAAAGCCTGGTGAGTCCTCTAACAAGACAAGTAGAGAGCACTTACAAACCTATGGAAATGGGTTGTCAGAATTGAAAGGACTCTCCTGGCCTGTTCCTTGGTTCAGCTGCTGCCTGGCTTGGCTTCTCAAGAGAACTGCTCAAAGTCTTCTCTTCCTCAAGGGCTGCGCTAATCAACATAATCTGCTTTATGCAACAGGACTGGTAGTCTAATTGATGTGTCTGTATAAAAGAAAGCTCTTGAGAGTGGAACAGAATTTCATACCCTAGTTGGCATCTCAACAGAGAGGCATGAGACTGACTGGGCATGAAATCAGAATTACCTTTATACCCTGTGATGGTGGTTCTCTCAGGGCATGGCCATGCAACGGCAGGGCACGCTCGCAGTTTCGAACTTAATGCTTCTGGAGGCAGAAAAGCTGTCAAAGCTGGCACAGTTTCAAAATAAAAATTGTCTGTGGAGACACAGCGGATGCTGTAGTCCAGCAGAATTCCTTTGAATACTTACCCAAAAGTTAAGTGCCACTTGTTGAAAGGACTTGGCATCTACTGCAGTGAAAAAACATGTATCTGTAACTGAGCGACTGCAGAGTCCGGTGTGCGTATGTAGGAAATCAGGTTTTCATATGTAGTAGAACCAATGTGCTGAGTGTCTGCACCCGGGAACCCAGCAAAGAAGAGGAGAAATAAGTTCAGAGCTTTTTGTAAAGGTGGTTCCCAAAGGGTCAGTTCCCTCTTGTGCTGCTGCTAATAAGGCTTTTGTCTCTTCTCCCACCTGCGAGAGTCCTTGGAGCAGCTGCAGAATGTGGATTCCCATCTCCCACCAGCAGACTCAGCTGTGTCCTGGGAAGATCCATCTGTGTATTTCTCCTTAGGGAAAGCTGATTCTTTGACTGTATGTGCTGTCCCATCAAGGGCTGGCTTTCGCCAGGGACAGCTCATAACAAATAGGTGTCTCCAGACAGGCCTTTAAAGGTAGGGACCCTCTGTTTGGTCCTGGTTTTTTAATGTAAAGGTGAAAGGGCAGGGAATTCATCCATTTAAGGATTCTCTTAGGAAAGAGAATATGTTACGTAATTAAATAACTGTCCTCACGTTTACAGGGATAATAAGCAGTGCTTGGAAGCAGACACTTCATTAAAACCTATCCGCAGGTGTGCTGCACTCATACTGTAACGTGCTTAGGGCAGGTGAAAGTTTAAAGCCGGTAAAAGTCCTTGAGGTTCTGGTGGGGAACTGATGCTGTAATTCTGGGCTCTTTTCTTGCTTGATGTAGGTGAAACTCGTAGGCCCAAGTGCAGCGGTAACTGGGTATGTGTGCAGACCTCATCTTGAACCTTTGAGCTTGTTTTAAAGCTAATCCATTTCTGCTTAATTTACAAACAGCTGGTTGATTTGAAGGGATTTTCATCCTGAAGTAAACAAGAAGAACATTTACACAACGAGTAAACTATACTGTCGTAAATTCTCTTTGGAATTGTTGTAGCTATTTGTTTGTGTTAGATCTTATCTTCCTCAGTGCAAAGCTAATCCTTCTTGATCCTCTAGTGAAGTCATGATCCTGTGTTTGATGTCACCATCTGTTACCATAGAAGCAACTGTGATGTTGCAAATTAAACTTTATGACTTCATGGCAAGAGAAAAGCACATCTTTAGCTGCTTGCAAAAGTAGTTAGGAGTATTTCCATGAAAAATATGCCGGTTTTAGATTCTGTCTAAGTTCAGTTCTTGGAAAGTTTATGAACAGGGAGGGGCTGCCATAATGTACTTTATGAAAGGGGAAAAAAAAGAATCCCAAGGCTTGTATCAAATTTGAGCTTTAAAAAAGAAATAATCCCCTGGCAAGTAATTCATACTTGGCAGGAGCCCTGCCTGTTAAAAGGTTAGTATGGTTACAAACAGGATTGAAATAGAAACAGTTTAAAACTCAAGCACTGTACAGCTATCTCCTGACTATAGAGAAAAGCTCTCATGATCTCACCTGGCAGTGTGCAACAGCTGTTGATAATGAAGATTTAAGTCATTGTCATATAAATACCCAGTCAGGGATTACAAAAGCTTGAACTATAATATGATATTATTTTTTTTCCTGAAGCATTTAAATAGTTTAGGAAATTAAGCCTTGATCACACTTTCAGGTGTCTGACCCACTTGGAGAAAAATGTTCCTTTTCATAAATTAGAAGAATGGGTTTTGCCTCTTGGAAGATTGACAAGTAGGATTTTGATTCAATGGCAGGGGAAGGAAAGAAGTTCAACAGTGCGGGAGGAGACCAACAGTGATACAGATGCATCTGCACAAGCGATGCATTCCTGTGAGCCCTCGCTCTCCTCTTCTGCTTGGGGGGGTGAGGGAGGCTGCAGAGAATGTGAGATCAAATGCACAAGGAGTTTTTTATTTCCTTTTTACTGTACAGAAGACAACATAATTAAAAGAATTAAGAATTAAAAGAAGGCTGAGGGGGGATCTGATCAACCCCTATAAATACTTCAAGGGTGGGTGTCAGGTGGATGGGGCCAGGCTTTTTTCAGTGGTGCCCAGTGACAGGACAAGAGGGAATGGGCACAAACTGGAACTTAAGAAGTTCCGTCTAAACATGAGGAGGAACCTCTTCCCTGTGAGGGTGCGAGAGCCCTGGCAGAGGCTGCCCAGAGAGGTGGTGGAGTCTCCGTCTCTGGAGACATTCAAACCCCCACTGGACATGTTCCTGTGGAACCTGCTGTGGCAGGGGTTTGGACTAGATAATCTCCGGAGGTGGTCCCTTCCAAGCCCATATAATTCTGTGATTCTGTGAAAATCTTCTAATTCTCTATTTTTTAGTGATAAAGACTAAATCATCTTACCAGAGCAGTCCAGAGTAATAGTGATGTCAAAAGCAACTCGACAGACTCTTATTGACACCAGGTAATCTGATGGGGAAAGTGAAAGTTTCTCAGTGAGGCTGAAGGAGTGCTCTGTACCAACGTGCACCTTCTGGAGAAACACAGCCTTGATTCCAGTTGTCTGTCCTTAAACAGGTATTACTGCACATGGCTCAAAATGATTGGTTTCCAGATGTTAAAGTGAAAAAAAAAAAAATGAGGCTGTTTATAGGGCTTAAATTGAGGACGTATAATCTAATATGAGGAATTTGTTTGCCTTTCTGTTGAAGACTGAGCATCTTAAGGAGGCACAAGGTTGTATTGTCCATCTTGATCAACTGCTGTGGGCTTGTCCCTGCTGATGTATTTGTGGTTAAATTACTTAGATCACTGAGTTTACCTCTCTGATAAGCACACAGCTCTAATAATTGAGTTAAAGGATTACTTGAATAGTTTTTTTAAGGGAACACACTAATTCTGGATTCTCTTGCCATGTCTCCTAGGGAAATGAAAGTCAAAAATAACATCCAGGGACCCCCAGCGGAATTAGGTTCACTTTAAACATGACACACACTCTCTATCCCTGGGGCAGGCACTTAATTTTGTAGTGTTTCAGACTTTTATGACATGATGATTGATTTTGTAGAGGTGGAGTTGCTTTAGTCATTAGTTAAAAAGCCTGATAAAGCTGCACAAAGATATTAAGTTGTTATCAATCATCAGTGTCTTTTTGTTCTCCCCCAACCTTTACCCCCTGTTTCAAAGGGAAGGAGAGAGACCCGCAGGAGCTGTCTCGCTCCCAGTCTGTCAGGGTTTTATTAGATCCTGGCTCTCTTGTCAGACCCACTGCTGAAACCCAGGTTTGCAGCAGATGATTAATGGGGAACAGCGTGCTCCAGGGCTCGTGCCAGGTTCCTGCCCTCCAGCCTGGGCTGCGCAGCCCGGCCACTTGATCCTCGTCTTCAGCTTCAAACACCGCCTGGCCCGCTCTGCCTACCCCACTCCCTCGCTGTGGACACCTTTGCGGATGTGCACTAGCCTTCAGCTGAAAGAGTTTCAGGGTATTAGTTTCCTTTCCTCCCTTTTTCTGTTCCCCTCCCTCTGGTAGGGTTTAATTGGTTCTTGGAAATCTCTTCAGCATATGAATGGCAGCCCGAATCCTCCTGTGAGTTGAGAAGCTGCCCAGTGCACACACAATTGATTCTTGCCTTGATTGCATGGGGTTCTCCCAATTTTCTTTTAATTATGTATTTTCTCTGAATCACAGAAGTATTTTTCCTGATTTCTAGTGCTCTATTTCCTTTGTCATTTCTACCATCAGTGTCCTGGGGGTTGGCCTTTTCATTCTGAATTTCTTTTTTATCATTGCCATTTGCACTTACAGACTATGGGCAATGCTCTCAGTACAAGCTTCTTGTTTGATTGTGGTTGGCAGTATTGTTCGGGTTATTGTAGGAAGAATACAGGTGTGTTTTGTGGCTAGGAATTTCCAGCCAGAATAAGCATTTTTGACATGGCTAACAATGGGATAGTGCAAGATATGGGTGGATAATAACTTATGGAAGGTGAATGTCAGGTCGCACAGTTGACAACAGTAAATCTATGCTTTATCTCTCCTATATGTATTTTAAAAAAATGATTCCTGGTTTTTCAGCCAGCCAACCGAAGCTGGCAAGTGCTTCAGATGCCTTTGTGTAGCAATACTATTTTAGTGGACTTAATTGAGGGGTCTATATATTTTTATTTTTCTCTGGGCTTAAGATTTGATGTTGATGTTTGAAATATTTCCACATTTCATGATGTGGAAGCCCTTTTCTCATTCTGCATGTAAGAGTCTTTCTCTTTCCAAGTGCAACAGAAGAGATATGAAAGTTGAAAGGACTTGTCGTACTTGCATTTTTTTCTTCTGGAGGCTTTTCACCACAGGACCTCCACCGAAGGGTTCTTGAGTGGTAAGCAGATAACATATTAAAAGCCAATTAAATCTGATTTAACTAAGTTTTGTGGATTTTTTCTTTGGTTTTTTTTTTTTTCCTAACAAGAGTGATGTCAGACCAAAAATGTCTACCTAGTCCCCTGTATTCAACAACAACTAGACTGAAAACTTGGAAAATAGGACCAGAACAGGGTGAAAATATCCTGGTTAATCATCACAGTGGCTTTCCATCCTCAAGGACTTCCCTGAGGCAGAGATGACATCTTCAGATAGTACTTTCAGTAATTTTTCCAATTGCTTTTTTGAATCTGTACTCTTGGCATTTATTGCGTTCTGTGATGATGAGTTTCACAGTATAACATGATATTGTGTGCAGAGCCACTTCCTCTGCTGCTTGTGAATTTGCCAGGTTTCATTTGATGCCCCCAATTCTTTTTCTGGAAGGTGGAGTGGACACCGGGCTGACCTCTGGGCGTCTTTGCTGGGTCACTTGACATTCAGTAGCCCTTGTCCATGTCTTGACTCAGTCATCTGCTCATTTATAGTTGGACTCAATGATCTCAAAGGTCCTGTCCAGCCATGGAGATTCTGTGATCTCTGTTTCAGGCTGCAAGTATTTCAGATGCAAGTTCAGTTGCATCCTTCTTCAGATGGAAGTAAGAAAATACAATCTGTATATAAATCCATCATAGTTACTACTCTATTTTTGCTTTTCCGTTCTTAATTCCTGTCACTCTTTGCTTTTTTGACAGTTAGGGAGCACTGAGCTGGCATTTTTATTCAGCAGTCTTCCTAATTCCCAAGGTTGGCTTGTGAAATGACCGATTTGTAGTCCATCGCTGCATATGTAAAGTTAGGATTACATTCTCCTATGTGTATGATTTAACATTTTTCTACCTAAGTTTCATCTGCCCTTTTATTCCTCACACCTTTGGTAAGGTCTTGTCTGCAACTCTTTGAAATTCTCTCTTTCCTGTCTTGATATATTGGTACCGGTGAACTTTGTGTTATTGGTCATCTATTTTCATATCATCTGGGAATATGTTGCCCGGGAGAGACCCCAGCACGGATTCTCGTGCCATTTCCTGCATGCCTTTGTGCTTTTAAGAAAGATTCATAGAATCATAGAATGGTGTGGGTTAGAAGAACCTGAAAGATCACCTGTTTCCAACCCCCCTACCTTGGGCAGGGACACCTCCCACCAGACCAGGTTGATGAAAGCCCCATCCAGCCTGGCCTTGAACCCCTCCAGGGATGGGGCAGCCACAGCTTCTCTGAGCAACCTGTTCCAATGTCTCACCACCCTCACAGTGAAAAATTTCTTCCCAATACATAATCTATATCTCCCCTCTTTCATTTTCAAGAGTATTTGTAAGATTTGATTTCCAGATGTGCAGGCAGAGCAAGGATCAACTTTGTTGCTCAGTTGGTCTCTGTGCTAAAGAAGCTTTTCAAATAAGGAAGCATTTAATTTAAGCATGAAAACAATTCTGAAGAAGAGGTTAAAAACATGTGTATGTTTCTCCTACTGATGTTTTACAGGGTGCTTATACTTTATCTGCTGTTTATACATCACATAAATCCATTTCCCATATAAGTAGATTGGAGAATGCCAATTTCTTTTATCAAAATGCACTTGAAGATTTAGTTTAAAATCCCTAAGATGGATAATGTTCACTGAAGGTGCAGTAGAAAAGGAAATATTTCTAGCTAAAAGCGTCGAGATTTTCTCAGACTTCTCAAGGAGTTTATGATCCTCTTGATTTCATCACCAGTGTCCACGTACATACTGGCTCGCTGTGTAGGGCTCTTCAGGAGTAATTATTGCTAAATAATAATGCCAGTGTTCACTGTGGACTGAACTGTTTTCCAAGCTGTTCTACCTTTTCCGATTTCAGCAAACATGACGTTAATTCACAGAGTAGGTTTGAATAAACAGTTATTTAGAAATAGCTCGTTTGAGTTATTTTTCTCTTTGGAATTGGTAGTGCGGGAGAGGTCTTGTAAGTTAGGTGAGGGTTCTGCTCTGTTCTGATGGTATGATTTAAATTTCTAAAGGGAGGAAATGTACAACTGAGAATAATGAACATCAAGGTAATAATGGGGATTCTTGTTCTTGCACAAACACCCTTTCAGCTCTGGAGAAAGCAGCCATTTCCCTAACATTTGTGGAAACAAAAAAAGGGTTCTGTTGAACGTTCATGAATAATAATAAGGCATGAATATTATCTGTGACAGCTGTGTGGTGAGAACTAACATGTGAAGCAGTGTTTTGTAGTGTTCACCCCCTTGTTCAAGAGCATGAAGTTTTTAAAAAATATACAATCATTAAAATCATAAAGCCCTGGTGTCCAACATCAAAGACAAAAACCAGGAGAACGTTTGAGGATTTTGATACTTCCTTAATTGAAGCATTCTCTCCAATAACACACAGGCCTGCACATACGCATGGCTGTTTTCAGAAGCATAGAGACCCCTGCACAGACTCCTTTTGGGGAAGGAGGAAGCTTTGTAAAAAAGGTTTACAGTTTCTAGTTGGTGGGATGATTCTCAGAGAACAGCGGCTGTTTGCACAACAGACCAACGGGTGAGTGAGTGACTCTGGTTGAGGCACGGGTAAAGCCTAAGTCAAGAAATGTTTAAGCTCTCCTGGATGGGATTTAAAGAATGATACCAATCTGTGAGTCATCAGTGGGATTTTCATGATTGGATCTGGCTTTACTTTCTCACTGTAGCAAGCGATCACTGTTTCAGAGGAGTCAGGAGCACGTGAAGGGGTGAACAAATGGGACTTGAAAGTGCCCAGCTTCATTTAAGAGTGCTTTGAATATTGGAAGATGTGGGTGAGTCATCAGTTTGATTACATGTCCTTCCCAACGACCATCTACTCCCTTTAAATACTGTTTCCTGGACAGCCAAAGTGAGACCCCAGAGGATGCTGCGGTGCAACCGCTCAACAGCCTCCTCCTTGTCAGAGTACGCAGCAGAACGTGTTTGGTCTGGAACGGAGCAATTCCTGGGGTCAGACAGCAAACCTGCTTCCTGGGAGCCAGCAAGTGCATAGTTCAGGCTGGTATTGTAAAGTTGACAGAAGGAGAGAACTTGAGAATTGCTTATTTTCTGTTTGACTGGGCAAAAGATTTTGCCTCTTACAACTGCCACCGTATTTCCAGAGTAAGACTGTGGTAACGTGTGTAACGGTAACTTCTCTTGCTGGAAGTTCTATTCAAAAGATTGGTCAAAAGCACATAATTTGGGAGTACAAAGGGAGGCTGATTTCTCCCCTCTCCCCTCCGTTCATTACGTGGTGCAGTTCAAGCTTGTTACCTCCCCGTGTAATCTGCTCGTTTTCCTTTGTCGGGAGGCGCTCACAGCGCTGTATTTACAGCAAGGGGATTAGGCTGGCAGCTCTCCAGTGATGCTGAAAACGGCCTCGGTGAGCCCCGTTTCAGCTGAGGTTGTCAGCGCTGATTGATTTTCATGGTTGACAGCATTTGAAATGCTTTCAGATTGTGATTTCTCACTGGGCCTGATGTGGGGGTGGTATTTTTATTATCATTATTAATACTAGAAATGGTATTATCTGGATACTTATGCAGATAGAGATTACGGGTGCAGACTGGCATGAGCAGTTGGTGTCAAGGAGTAATCTCTTCAAGACTTGCATTGCAAAATGTAGCTAGTTCATAGGCTTTCTAGATTAAATGAAAATTCAGCATAAATTTTTATAGACACTACTATTTTTGTCATTGTTGCTTAATAAGAATGCTGTAAGTTGGCTTCTTCTGTGGGACAATCCACCACTTTTTGTAACTTTTAAAGAGTCTGTTCTTACTTTGATGGAACAAAATTTGCATTGGTTTCAAGGGTGAGTGTTTTAATGAGGTTTTTGCAGAGCTGTTTTTGAGCTACTTCTGTACAAAGGTTCTGCAGGCTTACAAATTGCAGGGTGACTGTTCTTAGAAACTAGAGCATGTGCTTGCTTATTTTCTAACCGTGAGTGTGAATCTTCGTGTTTGTCCCTACTTTATTGACTTATTTGGGAAGAACTGTGATTCCAAGTAGGGATGACCTTTTTGCTGTTCATATCCCCGGCACAAGCTTTCTGAGACTGGTTTGGCTGCCTTTTAATACCATCTCTCCCTAACATTTGGTTAATTGCTGCATGGAAAAGTGGTGTCCCGGGCCTTAGGTTTTGTGTGCTGCCTAGAGATAAAGGTGGGAAAGGAATTCTTTTCAGTCTTTTTGTGAGTCTCAGAGCAATGTACGTTGCCCTCCTCGCTGACTTACCGGGGGTGTCAGGAGAGCGTGTTGTAGCTGCACGCATGTTCATGCTTTTTCTTGCCTCATCCTCAGCATCTTAGCTTCTTTAGTGTCTGGCCACCAGCTGGATGTGAGGAAGCTGCCGACTTCCATCTCCTGCAAATATGGACACCAAGTTGTCTCACTTCATGGAGCAGCATGCTGGCTTGCACCCAAGTGGAGGTGATCATGAGCCTCTCTGGGCAAGTGCTGCATAGGGCAGCTGAGCTTGAGCACTAGAAATATGGTATTGGAAGTATGTGGAGCTTGTCTTGCAGTTCTATCAAACACGACAACCTCAAGTTGTAAGTAACATCAAAGCTGGAAGTATTTGAACTGTAGCTTGGTGGGGTTTGCTCACCCACAGCCCCTGCAGGTGCCCCAAGGGGCAAAGCACAGCCTAATCTACTGCTTTGAACCTTGGTCATCACCAGTCGTATCTTCAGACATATAGATGCAGGTTTTCTGATTGCCTGGTTTTTGCTCAGACTTCAGAGCAAACAGGTGTTTTTTCACTCCCACATCACTTTGGGATGTCACTTCTCTGTCCAGCTCCTTTTTTGGTTACTTGTTGTTACACTGTTCTCTGAGCAGTCTCAACTCAAGAGCATATCCACATGAGCATTTTATCTGCTGAATCCTCAAAACCTGGACCTCAACCCAGGTTTTTCCCATGCCTTGTTAAAAGAACTACTTTTCCCAGTGTAATTTCTGCGTAAGTAACCTAACTTCCAAAAGGTATGAAAAATAAAAGGATAAAAACATTGAGGGCAGCACAAGAATGACATTAAGGTTTGTTTTTAACATATGGAACAGCTGTCGGTTTTGTGCTGTGAAGACAACACATCCTAATGCTTTGAAATTAGCTTTGTAAGGATAACAATCAGAAGCACACACACACAAAAACCCAAAGGATGTCTGTTAATAGCGCTGCTCTGAAAAACAGTCTGATCTTTGTGGGAAGTACATTACTCACGGAAATAGGAAATCACAGTGGCTAATGAGAGGAAGTTTCAGAGTTGGATCAGTCTGCTCATCTTTGTTTGAAGGGATCCCCCCCTTAGCCAGAGAAAAAGGTCTTTTGAAGTTCAAGGCTACTGTTCATGCAATTATTTTTTTTCCTACAATATAAACATTAAGGAAAAATAATTCCTTATGAACATCTGAGTTGAGGGCTACAGTCTTGAGGATCTACACATAATGTGTGTGCCCTGTATCACCCCGAGGCACACTGGGGATAAATCTGTGACCTTGCTTCATTTCAGGAGATGTTTCCCATAGTGCCTGTAGACCAAGAATCCCTTCTGTAAGTCATTGTATAAATAGACACCGCAGACCAGCTGCCCCTTCCTCCAAGATTTTATTAGCCTCTAGGTACTGAACTCAGCAGCAAGACTCTACCCATGGCTCTTGGAATCACAGAAGTGGTGGTGTTGGCTGAAAAATGAAAGCATATTTTGTCATGAAGCATGTTCTGTAATCCTTTGGCTACATTTATGCGGTCAGTGTTGGTATTGACATTGCAGTGCATTTACAGGAGACTTGTTTCTTAATTGCAGAGAGAATGACACTTTGGCTGCAGGAGGTTTCCTGATTTTTAGACAGATAAATGTGGAGTGAATCCTTCCAACTCGCTGCAAGTGATGGGTTTGTGTGGAAATCCAATGGTGTAGGGCAAGGTGCTGCTGTTATGCTTCCCTGTCAGTGACCAGTAATAGCTACGATCTCAAGACTATGTATTTCTTTAAAAAAGAAAAGTAGTTGTATATACAGTGACATGCAGTTAGGATCTGGCCAGTTCTTCCAAATGTCTTTGATAACCTTTAGGTGGTTTAAACGTTCAAATTCTCATCTCACCCAGATTCTGGGCTGCTTTCCTCGTTTAAGGAGAAGCAGAGCTGAGCGTTATAACCCTGCTGGGCATATTGATGAGATGGGTAGACTGCCAGTTTGAAAACACACACTCTTTGCTGTCTTTGAGAGGATTGCTCACAGGTAGGTAGGTTGTTGGGTTTGGGTTTTTTTTTTTTTTTAAAGGATATAGCAAGGGACTCTCATTGCTTGTTCTTTATTGGATTTCACCAGCTCCCTGCAGGGGAAGTTGGTTGCAGGCTTTAGTCAAGGTATTCTTGAATTTTTGCACCTGTGCAGTCAGTCCCAGCTCTCTCAAACAAGGTGGGCCAGGTTTCGTGCTTTCACCTTGAGAGGCTTCCCTGTACTGAATATAACATTTGGTAAAATACTGTTTCAACAAATCATGGTCACATCTGAGGTTTTGTGGAGTGGTTTGCTTGTATGTTCATTACACCAGACAATTCAGAGAAGTTCTCACTTCTCTGATCTAGATTTTCCCTCCGTGTGGAAGTGGTACTGCTTAGTTAGCCGTGTGCCCCCTCTATCCTTTTATACCAAGACAGTAAATTAATCATTATTCTTTGTGTCTTTTATGAAATCAAATACATGCTTTTTTAAAAAACAAACTTTTTAGTACCTTTTTCTTGTAGTAACTCCACACATGGAATTATCCCTTTTATGTGTGCATTGGAGAAGAAATGGGGTTTGAGAGTGGTAAACTCTTACTCATTTTGGTTGGTGCTGCAACATTTCATGTCGTTTTCCCTTCACTGTAGAAATGTACATGAAAAAGGCATGCTCTGCTCTTCTTTGTTGCCATAGTCCCTGTTCAACTCTGGGATGGATGAAGTAATCATATACTGCATTATTGACTGCATTTGTTTACATATTTCAGATCTTTACTAAGACCCCTTTTATCTCTCTCGTTGAGCTTTTCTAGGTGTTTGTTGGTTGACTGTTAATAAGACCCCATCAGACAGCAGAAGCTGCGTAGAGGACATGCCGCTGACTTACCCATTATAGCATTTTCAATTTCATTGCTATCAACTTCAGTTGTGTTCATTCCGTCTCTGCAAACTGAACAGAGCACTGCCCATCCCAGTGTCCAGATCTTATTACTGGAAGGCTGATCCATCACAGCGTAAGCCGGGAGCATTTAGATGGCTGTCTTCTAGTAATATGTTTTCAGGAGGTCAGGTTTTGGTGAGGGTTTTTTTTCTGGTTAGCTAGATCTTTTCCTGAAGATACCCATTTATTTTTTTTTCACTTGGAAGGATTTCTAAGTCTGCCAGTCATAAGGAAAGGTATGCTGAGGTTCACATCTGCATTCCCCCTCATTTCCAGATCTTCAAACACCGAGCAGAACACTATTGAACCCTGTGGGAATTTTGCCGCTTAGAAGAATACAGGGGTTTGAGCCCAATGTGCTCTTTGTGCTGCAGAAAGCTCATTTAAGAGGGTTTTTTGTCTCCTGTTTATGCCTCCCATTGCTTAGTTTGTGACAGGATCTTCTCATTCTTAGTTCTGTGTTACTTTAATGGCCTGTTAGTGGGGACTTCATGAAACTTTCATTGAAAATGTATATAAATTATATCCTCTTGTGCTTATTTATCTGCCATACAGATAATACTGTTAAAAGTAAAATGTTGTGGTATTAAGCCTGAAGAATATGTATGAATTGCAGCTATAAAATAGAAGCAGATTATGATGTAGGCATTTATATTGGCTTACTATCAAGAAAATGTCACACGGGTTGGTTGTAAGACTTTACCACAGAGATACTCTGTACTCACCAATTTTAAGTATCACAGGAACAGGGAGTAGAAAGCCAAAGCCAGAATTTTATCTTTAGGCTCTACTTAAACTCTTTCATTAATATAAGAGTGTCAAAGTCACTAGAACCAAGATGAAGAATAGTGCTTAAAATGAAAACCAAATGAAGATCAGTCTGTCTACTCAGTCCTTCTGTGGGTGGCTACTAAAGCACATGTATGCATTTATTCACATAGGATAAAGCTGGGTTTCTCATTCCTCCACAGAATAGTTTTGGCAGCGATTATGCCTATCAAGACCCATATATTTTTCCCTGCTTGCTGAAGGGATATACTTAAAGGGGAATGGAGAGAAATAAGTTTCTGTACTGATCTCCACTGTCAGAGCAATTCATGTTATAGTAGCAATGCCAAATCGTATGCGGGAATGCTTCTCTTCCACATTTCTATCTAACCCAGAGTACGTGTAAGTGAAGTTCCAGCATTCTCTGTGAGTCAGCATGTCCTGAACTACCCTGATAGACTGAAGGTCTCTGCACCAGATTTTGTCTTTTAGCAAGTTTTGTTCTAGACCTGATATCTATATGCCTTCTGTAGGTCTTCATCTTGTATTATCTTTTATTATTTTAATTAGCTCTACCTTTTGCGAAGAATCCTCTGTCACAAATTAGTCAGGCTTTACTAGTTGTCACAGTACAGGTTGTGATAATGGAGCTCAAATGTTCTTTCCGATAAGGAGTATCTACCCAGTAGTGGACTCAAGGTCAATTATCGTATTTTACAATTAAAAGAGTATTGCACTTGTGTGGTGAGGGGATGTTGCAAAAGAATTTCTTTCTGCGGGTTACTGTATCCCCACAGGCTTTGGATTCAGTTAGTCACCTTACATGAAGGATATATTTTTTTGGTTTGGCTTTCCTTAAGGAAGCTGGAAGATGACTCTGCTTTGGTTTTGAGGGAAAAAAACAGAGGTGAATGTGGTGCACGTACTGCCAGGGCTTTGGTCCTAATGAGCAGCACAACCACAAGCAGTCAACAGCCAGAGTTTATGTAGAGTAACTCTTGCCAGAGAAATCCTATTGTTTCGTTTGCTAATTTACAAAATTAGTGGCTGAGAGGAATGCAGTTTCAAGGCAAAAGTGAGATATGCAAGGAGAAGAGTGATTTATAGAGGTAGAACAGGAAATCAAGGAAGAAGAAAGCTTGAGAGGATACTGGGAGGAAGGAAGGGAAACAGCCTAAGAGTGGAATTGGTTAATATTTGAACAGTTCTCCAAATTGATTCATAAAGCTTGTCTGATACAAATAATACTTGTTCTACTGTGGGAAGCAGATTTGTAACAGGACAGACATGAACAGCCCTAACTGATTTAGCCCGTTTAATGTGTAACTGCTGTTTCACACAGGTAGGTTTGTTTCCAAGAATTTCTGCTGGGTAACTGTTAAGTTGTGAAAGCCCAGTTACTGACCAAAAAATAGGAGCTGTTTTCCTTTTTGTCAATCACAGCAGGTTTCAATTGTCCTGCGAAAACAAGCATGCACTTAACTTGATGGGTTGATGATTTTCACGTGTTACATTCAGCATTGCTCTGCTTGTCCAATGTGCAAAGTGAAATGAGAAGGCTCGGGATGGTTGCACGGCGCAGTAAGCACATTTTTAATCCAAGATGATGCTTCCGTCTTGAAATAACCTTAAAAGGAATTGCCACAAATCTTACAGGAGGAACAGAAATCAGCAGCTGCCTGGCCTAGTGTTGAACTTAGCAAGTCCAGACCTTACATTCTCAAGAAACTTCAACCAGGTGCAATTCTAACATGCCTGGGGATGCTCTCTGTTACAACATGAGAATATGGCTGCAAGGGCTACACTGAGAAGTGAGTCCGTATTTCTTTCATCCCGCAGCATACCCTTTCAGAGATGGATTTGCATTACTGGTGAGGCAATACAGATTGCCTGTAGTATTTAACTAACTGAACACCTAACTCTTAAGATGTTGCTGATGTGTTTTGAAAGTTTGAGTAAAACTTTGTAACCTGTTTTCATCTTTTGAAATTGCAGGTCTTCAATTTCTAAGCAGGTATGCTAAAACACACTGCCATTCTTTGTTGGATTTTTGCTGTTTGTTTTCCTTTAGTATTAGAAACTTTTCAAAACCACAAGCTTTGTTATATCAGCTTTTATTACTTGTTTTCCTCAGGATAATCTATTTCATTTAACATCACTTATAACAGTATAATCAAATGCAAGTTTGAGTTCCATGTCTGAACCGTGTCTACATCAAAACCAAGAGATGAATGAACTTCATATAAATTGTCATACTTGTCTTAGGGCAAGTGTCCATTTTTATATGGGAGGGAGAGGATAAAGAACAAGATCAGAAGCAGAATATATTAAAGCAACATTTAGATTTACTTAGAAAAACGAAATCTCAAATACCTAATCCGCAGGGGTTTGGTTTTGTTTTTTAAAAAAGTCATTTAATCACCCTTTTTCTATATTTTTGGTTACTTAGCTGTTAAGCTAATGTTGCAGTGAATTTCTTTTTACAACTGAGGAGTAGAGAGATGATGTGTTGGATTAGCCTGCATTCATTCGAATGCCTTTTTTTTCTCTTTTTTTTTTTTTAGGCAACTAGGAGACATTATATTGAAAAAGCAGCAGTCTTGCAGTGATGAAAGTCTAAGGGTGTATGAGTTTCAAAGACAGATATCATCTTTTGTTACCCTAACTGATACGCATGGGAAAGCAGGACAAGCTTTTGATGGCAGTTATTTAATCGTCTGAAATATCAAAGCACATTCTCTTATCTCTACACTGTGGAGATCGTATTTTCTAAGATTTTCATGATGATTCAGTAGTTCTTTAAATACTCCTGTTAAAGCGTGTTTAAATCAGCCAGTGGGAATGAATAATTACAGTTATTGCCACAAGAAGGTGGTGAGTGTTAAAAACGGATTCACTGAGCGCGCTTGGGAGATGTCTGAAAGTTTTCTTCAGTTACGTGGCTTTGGAGTATCACTAGAGAAACTAGTTGAAATTCAGCAGCCCTTCTTATGCTGGGGTTCTGCAGTGATGTGCTCATTTCGCGTCGATGAATGGACTCAATGAGTACAACGTAGCAGTGGAATGGTGTATGGGGGAAAGATGAGCTCTCCTGCCTGCCCTGGAGTGTTTGGCCTTTCTTTTAATGGCAAGCTGTACGAGCCAGCTGCCGAATGCATTTTCCCCAGTGTGGCAACAGGATGTATAGCATATTCCCACCTAGGGAGTTCACTCAGGCTGTATTTCTGTGTTATTATGAGGTCTTCTCGCTGTTAGATCTATGGCAGAAAAGAGGCAGTGTCTCTCAGGCAGCAATGTTTGGCATCTGATAAAATGATGGCACGATTAGCAGTAGTTTGTAATGTGCCTTTTCTTCTTTTCAAATTTAGATAGTCTTAGGAACAACAGGGAATGTTTGAGACCTCTAAAGTATATATATATACACATATAATACTTAAGCAGCCCTAGATTTCAATCCATATCTTCATTTTTCTTTTGGTTTCGCTGTTTGGATGGCATATAAATACTGGATCCCAGAAGGTCCTGTTCAAGTTGGGAAATTGAGTTGACTTATCACTGAGATGTGAACTACAACGGGAAGAATGGTATTAGCTCAGAGTAGCACAGTCTAACCTTGCCCAAATCACAAAGCTCCCCATCCTTCACACCAGTATTTTAAAGAAACATCAGCCATTTGGAACCAGTCCAAAAGCTTGTCTTTGTTAGTGTTTATGGGTTTGTGCATGTTTTCCCATCTTAAAACCTTTTTTCCTGGTGCATAAATTATCTGCATAAACAGCAAAACCGACAGACTCTAAAAACCAGTAGCTGTTCAATGCACAATACCCAGAATTAACAGGTGTGTTAATGAGCCAATCTGCATGTAAGCTCCTTATACAGTCTCTAACCGGTGCTGCAGTGGGGCTTCACTGGGGTGCTGGTCCTCTGCTGGGTCTCTGTGCCTTTTTACTCTAAAAGAAATTCAGTGAGTAGAGGAAGAATATATGAGTTTTGTCCCTGAACTTCCATTTATAATAATTGAAGGGAGTTACTGTAACATTTTTAATAAATAAAAAGACTGTGATACCATCCAAATTAACAGGAGGTTTTATGTACTTGCTGTTTCCCCATAGAGTTGCATTGTTGAGGTACCCCTTTGTCCTTTCTCATCACTGAGATTTTGTATTCCCCCACCCTCGAAAAATGTAGGATCCCTCTCCACCCTTCTTGCTTGCATATGGTAGAGGTAGAATGGAGGCAGAAAGACTGCTTGCCAGCCTGACCCCGTGAAAAACAGCTCTTTATGAAAAACAAAGACTGGGGAGAACTGCTGGCCTATTCACAGTTCTGTGGTAGTAGTGATGGTAGAAGGTAAGGTCCATCAAACAAAATCAAAAATGCTCTAGTGGATACTTTAATATCACTCACACAAAAGTCACTTTGGCCTAGTGAAATTGATTTTTGCCAAAGGATCTTTCTCAAGACCTTTCTCTCTTGCCTCTGGCAGTTGATGCCTTGGAGGGGATTTTATTTAAAGGCTTTGGCTTGGAGACTGGGATATAAGTCACGGGTTCTCTTCTAGCATCTCTGTGCACGTCAGACAGCTCTGAAACAGGGACTTTTAGGGGATGTCATGCAAAATCTCATCTAGGCAAAGTTGTGTTTTTTAAAGCAAACCAGGATATGTCAAATGGTTTGCATCAAATAAAAGTCCTTGAGTTAGGATGCCTGAGCCAGACTTACCATAAGCTGATGTAGTGTCATTTCCTGGGCTGAATCTGTGTTCTCCAGCCTGATGTCACAGTAGTTCCTCTTCTCTTTCCACAGGTCCCTTAAGTCTTGCACAAAGAGGCTTTTATCATCTGCTTCAAAGTGGTCTCTTTCAGTTATACTGCCTCATTTGACTCTTGGTGTACTGGTCAGGAAGCTTTACTGCAAGTACCATTCATTGCTTAATGTTTCAACTTGGAAAAGGAGTTTCAGAAGGCTGGAAAGAATGAGGCATGTAAAGGGATCGTTAAAACAAGGCATATGACACATTCTCTGTATCTGCTATAAGTACTAACCATACTTAAAGACTTGTCTAACATTGTTAGAGCAAGTAGAATTTCCATAATCCAGCTTTTATGATACAAGTAGTAGGAAAATAGTTGGAGTAGTTCAGTGCTGGGTGAGCGAACCAGAAATGACTTTTTGCAGTCACCCTTGTGGTCCAGGACAGCATCTCTCTGTCCGTACACTGTCTGGTTTAGTCCACTTAGTTGAAGTCTGTCCAAGTTAACAGGAGATCTCTGTCTTGGGTGTCCTTGTTAAGAGGTATTCACTGTAGAGATTGTGAATATAGTTCACAGAAACAGAATGACACCTCCTAGAGCGTGCTTCAGATTTTGGGCATCAAGCAAGTTTTCGGGTTAGGCATCTCAGGTGGATGGCTAGAAGTTGGGTGGGACAATTTGGGTCTCTTTTCTCTCTATTGAGAAACGCTTTTTTATATACTTTTTGTTTGTTTGTTTTTTCATACAGCAATATATTTACATATTTTGCTCTCTTTTCAGTAAAAAAATAAATGTAGAAATAAGAAAACATTACAAGGACACAGTTCTGATGTAAATAATATTTTTAGATTGCAAAACTGTTACAGATTCCTTTCAATTGCAAAAAGTCAGACTTAAGAATCCACATAAGAACAACTACCATATCGGCTTTCCCCTGCCGTTGTCTTTGGTTATTCTTCTTCCAATTGCTCCCTACTTTCCTTGAATAAGAATAATTATTTTTATGTCAACAGCGATTATGTTATATTTCCCTTTTAAAAACTATGCATGACCCTGTCTTCCATGTTCAGAGTTTCTATGAAAGAGAATACGGAGCTGAGACCAGTTTAGGTTGTAGAGTGGAGAGGGAGAGTATCCCTTGGGCAGCTTCTATGCTTTTTCTGAATTAAATTTAATCTTATCAAATTAAGTAAGGACAGTTTCTCTTAAACCTGATCTGACCCAGCTGCCTAATGGAAAGGCAAGTTAGTTTAGTTAGTCTAAAGGAAAGCAAACTATTCCTTTCCTCTTTCTTCCTGGCTTTCTGCCATGAAATGAGCAGCAATCCTGACTGAAGTTGTAGGGACGGGAAAAGAGTGACACTGGACCTTTTGTGCTACAGTGCTCAAAAATGGAGTCTATGAGATTTTGTAGATTTTTAAATGTTCAGAACATTGAACAAGTAGGCCAACCTGTTGAATCCCTCTTCCCCCC
>VXBJ01005777.1:62375-72994 GCA_013400055.1 Nycticryphes semicollaris | reverse complement strand
AAAAAAAAAAAAGAAAAACAGTACACGTCAAAAAGAAAATTTTATCAGGTTTTTCATTAGGTAAGATTGAAATTACATTTGTGTGAATACATATAGTTCATATAAACAGTATGAAAATTGAAAAGGAAATAAAACATCTGAAGAATTTTCACAATCAAACACAGATTTTTCAGTGCTCCCCAGTTAGAAAGAGAAAGCAAGTGAAAGCAAGTGCAGAAACACAAATATACACAGTAGGAAAATTATTAGAAAAACTATGCTATATACTATATATCTTTGCTAATGTTCTTATAAATCTTTGAGAATTTTGTTATTTTGAGTTAAATCTGTAATCATACAGTATTCTAAGATGAAAAAAAAAGCCCCAAAAGCTATTTTTTCATCGAGAAATGTCAGTGAATAATTATTCTTTTTTTTTCTCTGATTCCAACAACTAGCTGAAATTGTCTTGAATTCACAAATTTTTTTTAGTTAATCTGAATGTACAGGTTGATAGACATTTTTCAACTGACAAATGAGACACAGCTTTCCTTAGAAATTAAATCTCATTTAAAACCTATAGGAGCTTCAGTTCCTAAATCATTTGTGTTCTTCTGAAACTTGTATCTTTTAAAGTTACTAATGTATTCTCATTTTATTATGTACACAGAACAAGATTTCTCTTGTGCTATTAACTACTTACTCCCAGCAGTTAAGTTGTGTATAAGAGTTTGCACTTGTTTTCCCTAGGTTTCAGTTAAAGAAAAAATGCCACTTGCCGTAGTATATGCAATGCAATTACTAGAAGCCATAGGGCAAGTTGTTCACAGTGGAACAACCCTGGGAACAGTTGAATTTGTTGGATTTGTTGCTCGCTTGGCTGTGTTCTTTTCTCTTACTCAGTAGAGGGCTTTGCAATCTTTTCTTTATCTGTATAGACTGTTACTTTTTGCTTTTAAATTGTTTAATGACAGTCAAAATTGTCTTTTCTGTCCAAAAGTTTTATGAACATAAATTCTCCTGCATTTAAAAAGTATCATATAGAAAATACATATGTATTATTAAAGTATGTACATCGTATACAGTTATATGTCCCTTTAAAGAAGGTATTTCTATGCTTCTTTTTCCACTTAAATGTTCAGGGAATTTGAGTTTCAGGGGGACTTAAAGCTTACCTGCACAAGTTTAAATTTAAACCGAACAGGCTAAATTTGCATCTCTGTAACAGGAAAAGGTATGCATTCTTCTTTCAGGTGCTATCCCTTAATTTCACTGAAGTGGATTAGCCTTGACAAACAGCCAGGAACCATCTGCTCCTTCTCTCCCTCTCCTCAGTGGGACGAGGGGGAAAAAAAAAAAACCCAAAAAACCCAAAAGGAAGCTCAGAGGTTAAGATAAAGAAAGTGAAACTGCTTATTACTAAACATCATAAAATGGACTCTTTTTGGAGAAAAATAATTTAATTTATTGCCAATTAAAACAGATTTGGTCAGGGAGAAACCTCAACCTTTTCTCACATCAGCGATGCCTGCAACCCCCCACTTCCAAAACCTGGACATACAGTACAAAATCACAGAATTGTGACAGTTGGAAAGGACCTCTGAGATCACCAACTGCAATCCATACATCTACTTTAAACAGAAACAAGGAAAAAAAATCTGAGGGCACAGACTGTTGTATTATTCAAAGTCACCAGAAGGCACCATTAGAGTTAATCTGACAGTCTGTTGAACTGTATGAATAGGCAGTTAGATCTGGAATAAATGTCTGTTTGTTGTGTAATTCTTTTTTACAGGCAATGAATATCACCAGTAAAGTCTGTTTTGCCCAAGACTCTCTTTGACAGAATCATTTATTAGATGCAAAGCTGCTGCCTGCAGGTTATTATGCATACAAAACAAATAAAATAATTGCATATTGTCAGATCATGGCAATATGAAAGGATCTGGAACAGTAAAAGCAGGATAAGAAAAATGTATAAGTGACCAAAACTATGGGATTTGCTGGAGTTCAGATACTTAGGAAACCTGGAAAATATTAACTCCTCACAACACTAAAGGTATTCAAGCAGCTTTTCAATGATGCTCAAATTTAAAAAGGAGACAGAAAAATACCCTCTGTGTTGAATAAAGGATATTTAAATTAATACCTCTCAGGGATCTCTGTTAAAGGGTGGGAAGAGGGATGAAGTGCTCACCCAGGTCTCGTTAACATTACCTGGAAATGCTAAACGTTTTCAAAAACTGTGAAGCTCTGCTGATGCCAAGTAAGGGCAGTGTCCCTTGTTGAGACCTGAGTGGCAGATGAGATACTAGCTAAATTTTCCAGAAAAATCTCTTTAATGTTTCTGTTTTCAAATGAATGATTTTGTACCCATGGATCAAATAGTGAAAATCCCTGTGCTTATGCTGAAAATAGCTACCACTTCAGCATAGTTTTAGCCTTTGTTGTTTAGTGCTTTTTCCAGCCAGTGCTCAAGCACAACCTGCGAAATAGAATGAGACAGGCATTTTTCCCAGCAGTTATCAGGGATGAAGTTTTCCTTTTTTTGGGACAGGGCATTTGGAAAAGTCAGTTTAGCCATATAAACACAATCTGTGCCACTTCATGAAGTCCTTGGCTTATTTCATTTCCCAGAACCTACCCAGTGAATGGACAAGGGCACTAGAACAAGTGCCAGTACTAGCAGAAAAAGTTGTGGGGAAGAATCTTGTGCATTTCTCATCTGAACCTACTTACTTACTAAATATACCAACATCAAAATGCTTCTTTGAGTTGTTATAAACAGAGAAACAGAGTATGGATAATACTGCAGATCCCAAGATTTTATCCACCACCAGAAAAAGTGTGTAAAAAAGTTGATGAGTTCTACTTCTGTGTGCCCAGCTCCAGATTACACTTCAAATTGTTATAGTGGTCACTATCACTACTCACTATTGCTAGTACATCTTATGTGTGTATTTCTTATCCCTTGGAGGACTCTTATTTTGTGGAGCTGTAATTGGAGCACATCAGCAAATCAATGTAATTGGAGTATTAAAACACAAAAAATAAATATATGTAAGGATGATTAGAAGAACGGGAGACCAAATAGTAGAAAATGACAAGGTGGACTGTGACTGTGACGACAAACACTGCATCAGAGGGGAAGAAGCATCATGGTATATGGGGGAGAATAGGTACAAGAATCTGAGAAGTGAGTCTGGACCATGGCAATAGCATTTGGGTATGGGTGACTTATTGAGTGAAAATTTGGCAGGGCTTTCTGGACCACAGTCTTTTCTGTGCTTAGTGTGCTTGGATCCACAGTAGGTACCACAGTTCTTTGGAGTACCTGAGTTACTGCACCTACTATGCCAGTTAGCCAAGATCCTTTTAAAACAAGGAAGAGGATTAAACTTTTCTCCCTAGACTCCAGGGAACCTCTGCATGTGTCAGATGCAGCTGCTGAGCCTGATCCGTCATCAATAAAGATAGACTGCATCTAGAACAGAGCTATGGCAGAAAAGAAAACCCAGAGCTGCTAGCCCTTAAACTGAAAATGCTTAGTATAAGGTATTTTAAGGTGGATCATGACAGCATCTTCTAGTTAAAGCCTTTTCTGTTGCCAAGACAGCTTCCTTCTGTCTGCACCAATCAGCAACCCTACCTCTTACATAAACTACCATGAGTTAGGGTGATGGAAAGCATGTTCATGAGAAGTCCGAGAAGTAAAAAAGGAGACAGCAGACAAAATGCAGCAAGGATAAGCATGCACTCAGAATGTCCTGTGTAAAACAAGGCCATGCAACCCAGCTGTGCAGGTGGGAAAGAAGTAAGGGTTGTTGTAGATGGTCCATGCAGAAATCTAAACTTTGTAACAGAGAACCCACTCTACTTACTTAAGCAAGTAGTATATGAGTGCAAAAAAAAAAAAAACCAGCTGTCAAACACAATAGAAAACACAGCTTTGTTAATGGAATTGAACATAGCAAGGGATTAAAGACATGAATAAGGGATTATGTTGAGTCAGGAAGCTCTATTTGCAGCAGTGAAGGAGAATGGAGAAAGAGTGTTATTTATGTTCTTTCATATGTTGAAACTGTGTCCTTGAATAGTCTCATGCATGGCCTGTGAATAGCTAATTTCCAGTCATTTGAAAATACAATCATAATCCCCAGTCTACTGTAACAAAAGGTGGTTAATAAGCACCTTATTGGGGTAAACCAGGGTATGAATTTGTGATGCAGCTGTTGTTATAGTAACTGAATGTTTACGTAATGTTTACATTTAACAAACACGAGATCAATTATCCTTCTTTCAAGAGGAGTAGACAATTACAAGAGCTTTTAGAGATGAACTGTACATTTATATTTCCTGAGTTTAGATGCAATCTAATGTGTTGAAGTTTTGTGTCTGTGTTTCCTTACCATAATTTGAACAAGTTCTCTGACTAAAATTATACATAAATGGGAAAAAAACACTCTCAAGTCACATGGCATGCCCTTCCTAGGTCTAATAGCATTAGAATGTCTACTGCTGCTTAATTATTACTACAGTTTCTCCCCCAGTGAAGAAGTAACAGACCATTGATGAAAGGAAAAAGTTGTTCACAGAAAAGTCAGTTTCCAGCTAAGCATTTGCAAGGCTTGTCAAAAATATTGAGCAATCAGAATATTCCACTGCAAGCCCAAAACTTTGTAATTATCATGTTATTTACCACGGAATGAACATACACACAAACATAAACATTAAGAGTCCTTATGAAATTGATGGCAAGAAAAGAAATAGAAAGAAAAGTATTTATTACAGTGATAGCTATTTAGAAAACGAAGAGTTGTTCACTATCAAGAAAAATTATAACCCTTATTACAGAACCATCCTGATTCAGTGATGGNAAATAGTCCTAGTAATTATAGTCCTGTTACCCAGACATCGAACTCAGACAATCTAATGGAAAAGTCAATAAGATTTTCCATTAATAGAGAATCAGAAAAAAAAGACTGCAATTCATGCCAGTCAATGTGGCTTTATGGAAAATAGGTTTTGTCCAATAGTTTAGATTTCATTATTTGATAAGATTATAAATTTGGTTGATAAAGGTAGCTGTGTGTATGTAATACATGTAGACTTTGGTCCTGGCATTTGACTTGTATCAGCAAAGGATATGATTTTTATTTTATTTTTTTTTTTAATTGCAAATATCTATAGTTCACATGTTAAATGGGTTGTGAATTTGCTAATCAAAACCTTTTAAGTGTTTGTTAATGGAAAATCATCACTGTATGGACCAACATTCCATACACTTATTTCATGTTCACTGCTTGAAAATGGAATTGCCACAGAAAAAGCTCTTAGTAGAGGTGGGATGGNCCCTTATTACAGAACCATCCTGATTCAGTGATGGTGGGAAATAGAACTCAAAAAACATGAAATAAAAATGTAGCAAATACAAAAAAATAACAAAAAAGATAACCGTTTGTTCAGTATCATTGTTGCAGAGAGTGAGATGCCTGTATCACATGAGGCTGATTACTAGCTTCACATTTTATCTGAAATATAAATATTTAAAATCTGCATACTATGCTAAATTTAAACCAACGATATTTGAGTATTTTACTGAAATAAATATTAAAGAAATAAATAATAATTTTTAAGAAAGCTTTTAATTCCANTTTTTTTTTTTAATTGCAAATATCTATAGTTCACATGTTAAATGGGTTGTGAATTTGCTAATCAAAACCTTTTAAGTGTTTGTTAATGGAAAATCATCACTGTATGGACCAACATTCCATACACTTATTTCATGTTCACTGCTTGAAAATGGAATTGCCACAGAAAAAGCTCTTAGTAGAGGTGGGATGGCACATAAGGTCAGGGTAACCAGCAGAGTGATCAGAATTGGTTACTTAGTGAGGTCTATTTGAGTCAAATACCACAAGGAGTAGACAAAAACAAACTCCTGTCTCTAGCTTTACCTGTCAGCTTGTGGCAAAATTCCTAACAAAAATGTGGATAAATGGTAATTATACCACCTTTGCATGTGACAGTATTGGAATGGGTGATGGAATATTGGATTGAGATCTTGTGTTTTTATCTTACAGAGGAAGCCATAAGCAGGTATTGAAATAAAAAGGAACAAACCAGAAAATCTACAAAATGTGTCTTACAATGGAAAGTGGAAGGGTTTACATGACCTATTTTATCAAAATAAGATTGAGAAAGACAACATTTATAATTTGTAAGCAAGAAAGCATAGTAATTCGTCAAAAAAGCCTAGTGCATAACAAGAGACTCCTTTGGTTAGTCAGAGCCATAGCAAGAAACAGTAGCTAGGCACAAGAAAAAAATGAGGAATTTCACTTTAAAAATTGTGAGTAATTTCCATCTTGAAGGGTAATGATGATCAATGATCATTAGTGATCAATGATGAAGGATAATGTGATTGACACAGATAGGTCAGTGATACACAAAGAGTAAGATGAAACGATCCATAGTTAAACATTGAGGGATTCAGCTTGATTTGAACTAGAAACTGTCATAGCATTCCATTATTTTAACATCACAGAATGCATGCTATAAGAAGCTCAGCATACATCTCAAAATCAGCTTGCCTCTAACAACTGCATTGAAATTGTAATGCTAACTCTTTTCTGAATCACGTCACAACAAATTGTACTTCCTGTTGTACTTTGCGTACGGTTGTTTGTCTCTAGTTAAACCATATCCATTAATATCCTTGCAAGATTCATCAAAAATAACATAACAGGAAAAATGTAGAATCAAAGGTTAAATTAATCTTATAGAGATTTTTAATGGTGATTTAGTATTAATGATAGCAGTTTATGAACCATGTTTAATTAAATGAATGTGGGAGATAAAAATCACCCTTGTATTTACCTTCACTTAAGATTATAGCCTCTAAAACTCAGAAGTAATGGATAAACTTTATTCTGTTCTCTAGTAAGAGCTGTATTCAACTGACATTGAAGGTAGATTCTACTAGGATCTACCATAAGACTAAACCTGATCTTTAGATAGCTTAGAAGTCGTGTGGCTTCACTGAAATACATTTTATTGAAAGAACTACAGTGAATGATTTCAGATTCAGATCTGGTCCATTTGTTTCTGTGTGGAGTTTGGAGAACAGGTAACCTTTATTGACCTATGCCACATTTCACACAAAGATAATGCTCAGACCATTGGAACAGCAAGGACCCATTGTTCCTTGAGAGAAAATGCTAAAAGCCTGTTTGCAAGATTGCAACTCCTGCTGCTCAAGTAACATTGGAGTGCTTGCTTCCACAGAGTTATTTTTGGAATCTGGTCTCATGGGGACAGCCATTTAAACATTGCGTTTTAGCACAGGATGACACATCTTTGTAGAACTGTACCATTCCAAGACTACAATATAGAAAACCACTGTGATAAAAACAGTATACAACATATACACTGAAGTAGTGTTTAACCCAAATAAAAAAGGTTGAACTGAAAAGATTAAGGCTATGCTTTCTTCATCTTTTACTTTCTTGGTTAACTAGGAGGAATCACCATTGAGATGTAGTCTGTACTATGCATCATTTTCTTCTATTTCCTCTCTTTTTTTTTAATTTTATGTCACTGCTACCATACACAATTTCTTAACTCCACAATAATTTTGGTGGCAGTTTAACTATACGTATGCATAAGAAGGGTATTCCTATGTCACCTCAGTTCCTGTAGTGTTGTTTGTCTACTCCCAGCGTATCTGGTGTCACAGTCTCTCTGTTTCTGAACAACTCTGTTCAACCATAAGTCTACTGTAAGGATTACAAACTCATTATCTATAGAAAGATGTCTGCTTAATGATACCAGATACCTGGGCTACTCTGTTCCCCAGACTCCCATTTCTTCCTGAGCTCCAGACAGTCTGTATCATCTTGTACCTGTATTTGGCAGCTGGGTACATATGTATTTCCAGACGGTTATTTAAAGTCTCTTCTCTGACACCTTCCCTCCAGATCTCATTTTAAACATGATATAGAACTTAAATAGAATACGAAGTATCCAGAATACTTCAAAATTAATAATTGGAAACAGATATTGCAGTGAAAATGCGGTGACTTATACAGTGAGCTTATTGCTGTTTCCAGTCCAAAATAATTAACTTAGAATCTTTGTTCCACAGAGCTTACTCAAATTCTGTTCTTTTTTTAAATTATTCATTTAATATACGTATATAGAAATAAAATTATCCATTACATATAGGCATATATTCGTACAAAGAGTAGCATTAGTAGAATGCTACAATCCAGTGTGCTCCTAGTAAATTGTTGAAAAATTTTTACAAGTTAGACATCACGCAATTCCTCTGACACCATCATCGTACTGTCTGTTTCAGATAAAAAGTGAGTTGTTATTCTGGCAAGTAAAGATTCTTAATTTAGTAAGAATGTAGGAAATTTGCTGGCAGGCCTTGGTGAATTCCNAAACAAACAAAGAAACAAAAGTATTATTGTAGTACACAGATTAAAGCACAGAAATGCTATGTGATCTAATCACAATATATTCTTTACATATTGTTTTATTTCTTTAAATTCAATTACTGAATATTGATTTTTATTATTTTTTTAAACAACTGAGATTTCTCTCTCCAGCTATACTGCCTGCTATATTATCTCTATAAAGGGATTAATAAAGAAAAAGTTTTTGGTGGTGTCTTATTTACTGGTGCAAACATGTAATCTGGGAGTAATATAATATAATATAATATCTTCTGGAAATAAGCTTGTAAATATGCTAAAGAATACAGGTGATTTGCAGTGTCTCATAACTGATTTCCAGCCTGCTTACATTGCAATGCACGTGACACCGCAGGAAGTTCTTCCTCCAGTATGGCATACACAGGAGTTCCACCTGCAAGAACATCCATCTGTCCTGTCAGACTGAGGATGTCAGTGCTTGATAGTGCCAAAAGGAGAGATGTTGTCAGGAGAGTAACCACCTACTAACTGTACAGCTCTTGCTACCTTTGATGAGGGTCTTTCCAGTGAACATTCTGCATCTGTGCAGCCAAGAGGTGAATGCTTGTTCGTTCAACACCAGAAACACTAATGCTTACTTGCACTCCAGCCCTTCAGAGTCTGTGCACTTTGCTGGTTCCAGGACTGGATTTATAGTATTTGATATATGAGAAGACCACACAACTAACTTCTATTTTCCTCTTCAACAGTAATTGGAAAAAAAAGGATCTCCTTGCAATTCAACTCTAGCTCCCAACTCAATGTCTAGCCTAGTTGTCACTAGCCTACATGGATATTTCCAGAAAATACATTTTCTAATAGAACAAGAAAAAGAAACTGCAAAGAGATTCTTAGGAATGGGATTTTTAAAATGAGGTTTCTAACCTTGACATGTACAGTCATTTCTTTACGCTGTTCTATTTCTCATAATCAGTTTAATCTTTACATGGACAATCTCACTGACACAAACAGAAACAGCAATCTAAATAAATGGGAAAAGAGGTATAATCTGTACCATCCTTTAGATTATCAGACTAATGTTAACTAACTAAAAACTGTCAATTCTGACTCAGACACTCACTAATACCATAGCGTATTAAAAATAAATTTTGTTATGAATCACATCACTGTTACCTCTCCCAATATTGGTTGTGCTCTGAATAAGAGTTTGTAATGACTTAACATCCTTAAATATCACTTCTGATATTATAATCTACTATGATACTATTAAGTCCCAGAAAAAGTTGTTAATTCATGATGGTGAGTGAAACATTAACTGAAAAAAGGTTATGAGATTTTTGTCAATGTACTTTCTGTTTTCTAGTCTAAATTTTTGTACATTTTTCTACAATGGGCACTTAGTAAATACTTCTCCATTTGTGTAGCTAAATGTCTGTTCATCTTTATTACTTGTCTCTGAAATGATCTTTAGACTTTTTCTGAGGTGTGACTATAATTGAAGATCATTGTTCAAGGGACAGAGTCAGTATTATTACATTCATTTAGACAGTAGTCTTCGTGGACTGGAAAAACCACAAATGAGTAGAACATCAATAAAAAAATCTTGAGGAAGTTCAGCAAATGTATGCAATTTACTACATTTTCTAGCTTTATTAATTTTGAAAGACAGAGTAGAAACTAAGTGCACGTGACCGTTCCTCTCAGCTGCAAAATCCAAAATAATTCAGTTTACTGTAGCCACTGAAAGCAGTGATGGGGAAATTGCCCCAATGCTGATGTGTTCCCTCCAGAGACAAGAGTAAGAACCAGAGATTAATCCCTGATTTTTGCTTCTTCCTTCACTCCGGGTCTTCTCTGGATTAAACTGAAAGTTTCTCATTTCCAGTACTGCCAGTCTGATATCTTTCATGAGTGTTCACTCCTCTGTAATAAAAATATCATAATATTTACAAAATATAATCAGATAAAAACGCTTTCTGAAGTCACACTGTACTTTAAAATCAGCTGGAGGCATCCAGGTATTGTGCTCTCAGTATTGTCTTTATTACCTAATAAATGTGGTCAGTTTGTAATACAAACTTTTGACAGAACTGGGGCATTTTTGGAAGTTGTTTACCTACTACCATAATTGGTGGTCTCCTAAGAAAATAAGTTTCTTTGTATTCTATTTGAAATAAGGGGTATGGAGGGTGTTAGAAG
>VXBJ01005777.1:37034-50913 GCA_013400055.1 Nycticryphes semicollaris | reverse complement strand
TTTTTTTTTTTTTTATTATTTATTTACATGCATGCTTTTAATTAATACTATTTTCTCTGTAAAGGAAAAAGAAAGTATACAAAATAGTATTGTGTAGTAAATCTTATTATAATAAAAGGCAGTACAGAACCACATACTACCTCATTGCTTAAAGTAGCTGCAAGGATTATGGATTACTCCCAAGGAGAGAAACTTATTTTCAAAAAGCTATTTCTTCAGGTTGTTCCCCTCATCCTTGACATTCTTTTGTACAGACTGAGTTATATTGTTTTCCCGTCAGTCTAATTTGGTTTGTCTCTTTCACATTGTATTCTGAAAAATAAAACATGCAGGGAAACAAACAGCTGCTCTTAAAAACACAACAAAACAAATGAAAACAAAAAAAAAATCAAAAAAACCCCCACAAACAAAAATCCCCAAACATTTGGTAGTATAACCATAAAACAGATTGAGAAAGGAGACTCAGACTAAAATTATGCATGAGGTGAGCTTGGATGTAGGGTAGGGATTGTACATGTGTGAGAAGAGTCAGATCTGCACCAAAAATTTTCCTTTGGGCTGTGTGTAAGCTGCCAAAGGAAAATTGTTTAGAGGCATTTATGAGGAGGTGCTGGTAAAGCAGTTAAGTTTCTGATGACTACACTAGATCTTCTTTCTGGACTCTAATTGATGGTGGATTACAGTTGGTCCAATGCAAGTGGATGCTAAGGAAGCTCATAAGGGTTGGGGCTTTTATTCATTTCACAGGATGCTTAAGACATTCACGTAGAACTGAGATGTCCGACACAGGACCTAATACCTATCTCCTTCTGGAGGTATTGCAAAAATTTGCAGGGTTAACTTATTCTTGAAATACACTGGAAGTTTACACGGGGACTGCTGATCCAGGCGCTGGTGGTTGAGATTAGCCTTGGAATTACAACACATTTATACGTATATTAACAGTATCTCCACTAACTCAGTGGGAGTTAAGACTGACTTGTAAGAAGATGACTACATTTACCTCCTGATTTGTCTGTGAATCTTACCCTGATACATCTTAAACATGTCAGCTTAATGATGAGTTTAAGTTTGCAAAACCTATGGACATGCATTGCATTCTAACAGCTTTGAAAAGGGAAGGCTACTAGTCCTCTTGAAAAGAAGGCTCAAAAGACATACAAGTGTTTTCTACAATGTCTGATCTAAGGAAAAATAAATAAATAAATAAATAAATAGATAAATACATAATGCTTTTCAGGAAAGTTTTTAAAGAAATCAGGATTTCCCATGAAATTGTTCCTATTTCCCTGATGAATACTGGCACACAAACATTCCTGATAATGGCATTAGCATTCTTTAAGCAATTTTCAACTTTTTTGCTTGAGAGTTGTGGCCTGACATTGCTTGTTCGTCTGCTTAGGTCATCTGTTCCTCACCGTGGCAACGGTGAAATTACTGTACATCATTTCTCTGAAGTATAAATGCATTTATTGTCCTTGCTGCGTCCTCTAGTATGAGGAGATGAGGGCTGTCTTACATCATGGAAACAGCAAGGTCTGCACTCAACCTTACTTCTGTGTGAGTAGAGGTTTTCCAATCATACATCATCATTCAAAATAGCATTTGTGTCCCTTTACTCATGGTCTCCCTCTTGCTGCTAGTTTAATCATTGCTAAAAGATGTCAGCCTGAGCCAGACGGAAAGCTTTTCCTTCAGCTACTAGCCTACTTTGCTGGGAGATTAAAAGCCTAAAATCTTGACCTGCTTGGTTTTAATCCACATTAACATAGTGGAAGGAATTTTGGTCTCAGGGTCTGTTATTTTATTCCCGCAAGGCATAACATAAATCTTCTTAGAGATTACAGCATATGTGTTTGCTTGGCCAAGTCAACCTATTGTAGTGTTTGCAGTTATTTAGTTAAGAAGATCTAAGCTAACTGAAATAAATTGCTCATTTGAAATTCCTCAAGTTGTTGACACCCACTTTTGTCTGCTGTGATGCTATAGCTCAGAGACTGGAAGAGATTTAAAGGCTGCAGAGAATTGAGTTAATTTTATGGAAGTTGTTTTGATTTAGAGAGCCAATACAAATATTAGTGTATATTATTCTTTATGCTTACCATAAGCTCTTTTAAAAATGTATGAAAGAAAAGCTCATTCTGCCATAACGAGACACAACACACTCTAGCTATATAAAAATGATATATTGAAATACTTTGTTCAGAAAATAGCCTCTGAAAAATGTAGATTTTAGGACCATTGCTATTACATATTTCCCATAGAAGTTCCAATTAAACATTAAATTACATGTATATAAATATATATAATCTTTTTTTTGAAGCAAACAGAGGTTTCAAACTTTGTTTTTACTTTGAGATTTTCTAGCTGCTGGGATAAGCCTATTTTATTAGAGCTTATTTTACAATGAGCTCTTTATCAAATCTGCAGCTAGCTTGTAAACCCTAGGGGTTCAACTGCAAGTGGACAAATCTCTTCAAGGTTTTCTTGAAACGTGTTAAAAGCTTACTATTATTTCCCTGTTAGACTCAGGTCAGAACTAATTTTAAGAAGACCTTTAAAACCTCTGATACTGCAACACCGCAGGTAAGAAGTGAAGTGGAAGTGAAGGAAATTTGATAATTAGAGCTGAGGGAGACAAGCTACAAAAACAATTCTTTGAGCAAGGGCAGAAAAAAAAAGCTGTACAAAACCTCTTTTCAGTAACATTTTCAGTAACTTCAGTATTTTCTGTTTCTTTAACAATATATTTTACTACTTTGAACATATCTTTTTCTTAAATCTTATCATTAATATTTATTTCATGCTGCAAGCAGAACAGAAGGTGGCAAAAATATTGTGATTACTTTTGACCGGATACGTTTGCCAGGTTGATGTTGCAGATAACCACTGCACAGCTCTTTCTGGCTTTGTGAATAGGATTGATAACTGGACAAGACCAGATTCCTTGTTCTACAGAGTCTCATATAACATGGCCCACATGTCCCTGCTGTGCCTCCCAAACCACACAGTAAAGGTCAGCTAAATCAGTTCTCAACTTACAGCACTAGATTTGAGCTCAGCGTCATCTGGGCAGTGTGAAATTGGCATAAACCAGGCCATTTTGGGTTGAATCATGTCCTTAGAATGTTGCTGCCATCCAAAGACACAAGCTGGTATTGCTATACTGCTGTGTACACAGGAATCTGCTGCCAGTAGCTTTGGAAAGAAATAAGAAGAGCTATGTCATCATTCCTTAAGTTCCACTTCTGTTCAGGCTCTAAATTGAGAACCATTTCTTTTCTCTTTTTTCTTTCCCTTCTTTTAAAAGCCCAAGCCACTTTCATGAGAAATAACTGGTTTTAAAATTATGAAATATAGCATTCCCCCTATCTCATAAAAACATCTATTTTCTATGATGTGAACATCAGGCTGTGCTGCAGAGCACAGTCATTGTTCCTTGCCCTTCCCATGTCTTCCTGTAAAAGATCTTGCTAATTTTTCATGTCAAACACCTCAGCAAATTCTTTGTTTGGAGTACTTAAACAGCAATCAGATATTTTTCTAAAACAATCTGCTCTAGATCAGCAGATTAGACAAAGCCCAATTAACATTTTTTACCTTTCCTGGCATGACCATTTACACTAAAGAGATAAATTTCTAGGCTGCACTTACAAGAAATAAAGAGATGAAGTTATGCAGCTGTGATTATAGCAGCATAGTTTACTTTACGATGAACTTGTAGGAGCAGGATGAGTCATTTTACAAGCTGGGGGAAAATCCTATAAACATGGATGTCTTATTTAATCTACTTTACATACTAGTTTTCTAAATACCTTTAGTCAATAAATTAGAATACCTTTCTGAGAGATTAAAATCCTATTTTTCATATATCTTCCAGCACTTAGTATATAACCGCAGTTATGTTACTGTTGCAACTTCATTGTACTTTTCACTTTTAACCAAAACTAGGTTTTACAAAAAGTCTAATGTTACAATTTATAAAAAATGGCATGCTTTTATTTTTCTTTTTAACCTCAGCAAACACAGTCATCACTACAGTGAATTTTATATCTCGGCATACTTACGGTATAGCTCAATTACCTCTAAACATGTTCCTACACCCAAACTTGCCCCACTTTTCTGTAAAGCCCAACTGCTTCAGTGAGGTCTACAAAGCTGTTTGTAAGCAGTTTATCTTGCTGTGAGTCACATTAATTTCTTCATCTTTGTTAAATTCCTTATATCACTTTCTCATTACATCTGCCAGTTGTTCTGTCATATTAAGAGAGAAATTCCTTCATTATTCTATCTACTGGCTACTGAGTGCTTCAGCCTATTTCTGATTTTCATTTACATGTTTGTTCTCCTGTGAAATTATGCAGGTTATTACTGTTCGGACATAATTAATCCTACTTATGTTCTTTGTTGGGGAGTTCCATAGGTTAAATGTGCAATTATGCAATTATGCTTCAATACTTGTGAAATGCTGCTTGTTTCAGCTGTAATTTGACTTACGTTATCACCTCTCTTTCTACATTAACCTTCTTGTCACCACCCCCACTTTTACATGGCTTAAAATTCACTCTTGTGTGTGATCTGACAATGTATGAATGCGGGAGCTTTGCCAGCACTGAATAGTCAACTCCAGTGTGCTCCGCTGCTTTTCAATCCTTATTTATCACCACCAAATCTGGTACTAAAAGACAACCATGGAGACTTACCCTGTTTCTTTACCTTCAGTCTCATAACCAGACTACTCCATTTGGTTCTATTAACCTTAATAATATCACTAGCTTACATTATTTTTACTATGGTAGAAGGGCTTGTAATTTAATACAACCTATATTACATTTATTTTGCTTATTAAAGTAGCAATAACTCTTTCTACACAGAGTTTATATTAGGTTCCAGTGTTGGTAAGCAAATGGGTCTATATGTTCACCTTGGCTGAGATATAGTATGAGGACATTTTCATTTGGAGCAGAAAATAAGGGTATTTCTTTGCTTGGAGAATTGCTGAACACCTGGCAGTTATAAGGCTTCCTCTTGGTAAATTACCCACAGATCAAAAAGTGTCATAAGGTTTAAATCCATAATAGAAGGTGGGCAATGTTGGTGACAAACCTGGGAAGTCTGTATGGAAAGAGCTAGTGGAAGTGATGCTGGATGCTAGCATGTTCTGAATAATAATGAAATTGAGACTGTGGCAAAGTCAAACCTCATGCCCCTGAATCTATCTACTGAGCATGCCAACTAATGTAAGGACACTGCCATGACCAAAATCCTTCTGTAAAGGGATACCACAGTTTTCAGTTCTGGACACTTCACTTAGAATATGATCTTCCTAATTTTCAGGGAATTAAAATACCTCACTCTTCTCACTCTGTACAAGCCCTATAGCAAAATCACAAGGAAAGAGTTCCATTTTCAAATAACTCAATGAATGAGGAAAACATTAACGGCTGGAGCTTCTGTCTGGAACATAACAGCTGGAGGCTAAATGCCTCCTGGATATTTAGTCACACGGCTCCCATCAGCTTCATGGTTGAAATGTCTTGTACCCTCTTTGAAAATATGCCTCAAAGATTTTTATCACAAAAGCAAAACACAAAGAAAAGAAGACAGCAAAGAAATTCAGAGTGAAAGTGGAAATCCCGTCCTCGTGTGTATTGCTGGAATCTCTAACACAGCTAATTTTGTACATCATACAATGTAATAACCAGATATGACAGATTATTTTAAAATGAGAAAGAAGAAAACAGATGAACTGGCCATTTGCAGTGTGCTGCTTAGAGATGTGTACTCTGATATTAAAAAAAAAGCCTATCAGACACTGAGTGCCACAGCCCCGTTGATACCATCAGTGCCCCAGAAGTGAAGATTCATAAATCTGAGCAAGTGCTATGACAGCATAAGGAGCATGAAATTATAAACATCAAACCAGATGCACAGCTGAGAAAGAAAACTGTAGTAACATGAGATTGACTGAACAGTTGCAGCCTAAGGGTTGGAGATGAATTTACCTCCCCACAGGTCCTTTTTCTTCATTTTGTCAAAATTTGCATTCTCCCTAAATCTGAAACCTAACTAAGCAACCAGCTCCATAGTAAGTGCTTACAAGACAGAAGACATTGCTGGCTTGGACATAAGCTGGCAGAATGAGAAGAAAAGTGGTGGGGACACCCAGGACTTTCTCTACCACTGTTTCCAGCACATTCTCTTCAGCAAGTCATACAAAACCTCATCCATCTCACCTTATTTTATCTATCCAAAATACATTTATTAGTCTAAAATGGTCACCAGGATTAATCAAGGGAGAGAGAAAATGTGATTCCACTTTCCTATCTTTGGTATTTATGTGTAGGTGAGACATTACTGGAAACCATTCTGTACTTTATATATGCTGAAGCAGTCCTGTGCACTTAATGTAGTCAGTGAGAAAACTATGGTATGCATATATGTTTAACAAATCTGATTTCAGTTATGGTTTTAGGCATTTAAATCATAATTTAGGTTAGGGGAAGGACCTTTTTGTCCTTTCATTCTATTTCCTTTTTTCCAGGTTCAAGTCATGTTGAATCTAGCAGTCTTCAACACAAGCCTTGATGAAAAAGCTGGTAAAATGTTCTTAAGTTGGTAGCTTTTTTGTGTCTTATTCTGTATTTTTCTTAGAAACTCATAATCAAGGTTCAATATACAATTATTTTTAATGACATTCGCAAATACAGATTTTATAATGCACCTGAGGAGTCCATAGCCAAAACCAGGAAACCGTCAAGAGCAGGCCATCGAGGTATAGAAATTGAAAGGTAAGCATATGCAACTTTGGTTATTACAGCTATGGTTTCCCCATGGTTTTACATACAAATCTCAATATTTTGTAAGGAATCTGAATTTTTGATGTTTCATGTTGGAGAGGATGTTAATAAAGCCCAAGTTCACTGTTCCAGGACAAAGAATGGCAGATGCACATCAGTGCAATACAAAGTCTAAATTTTCTATTGGGAGAAAGAAAAAATAATAGTTTGTAGAGATGAGAAATTTTTGACATATTGATCAAATTCTACCCCAACCAAGAAAGACTCTGCTGTTATTAGTTTTATTTTACATTCCTTATTTAATTTGTCTCCTTCTGTGGGCCCAGTGTGATGATCAAAAATCAAAGTTGCATGCTAATTCTGTTAAATATCTACTATGACAAATGACAAGAGATTGTCAAGAGGACAGGATCCTTGTTAATGATTATGTTCACACAAAGGAGTAGTTCAAAAGCTGGAAGGCTGAGATGACATGAATCAAAAAACAACAAAAAAAAATCTTCCTCATCATAATTGCAAATAAAACTGGAAATTTTTACAGAATACATGAGTGACTTTTATCATTCAGAGTCTCTAGTTTAAGATGTAACATACCTTTTGGAAAGATGTTCTTTAGATCAGATATATAACACTCACCTTGGGGTAACACTATGTGTGGGAAGTGGGACTGGATGGACAAGAGTGGGTCCCACTTGACTGTATCAGCTGATGAGGTCAAGACTAGATGCACAGTAACTCCACTAAATGTCATCAGGTAAACATGATCGTATATTTTAGATGTAGACATTGTGGATCCATGTGTAGACCTGTAAAAAGCACTCTTTCTGTTTACAGGAACACAACAGGGTGTGACTTAACATACAGGTTTTATTACTTAGCCCTTGGCTAACCATTGTTCGAATGACTGTTTTCAGTAATTTGTGGAACTGTTACACTGTGTGGTGTTGAGGGAGCTGAGATTGTCTTTTTTAATAGTGCATTAGGCCCTGATGTATGTTGCACATGACACATTAGAGAATATGAGCATATAACATATTCCTTTAATATATGTGATCAGCAGAGGTACCAAAATATGTATTGAATGTGACAGTGTTAATACATTTTTCATACAGAACATTTAAAACCAGGATTTAGAAATTTTTGGCATGAATTTGAGATACTTTGTGTTCTGTAAACTGCAGCTCAGGTTTCCCTTTTATGTCTCATTGCTATATTAACTATTCCAAGACTGAATGAAAATCAGTGATCTTCAGAAATCTGTAAATCCTTTAGCATTTATAAATGCACACAAAAAACACTCTTTTTTTTCTTTCTTTCTTTTTTTTTTTTTTAAAGGCTGGAAACCATAATAATATTTACAAATGGAAAACACCAGAGGGTAGTATTTATTTATTTTCCAAGGTATTTGGAAACAGCAGAGTACTCTGGCTGCTGAGTCCAGAAGGATACAAGAGAACACTTAAATTCCTCTCTGTAAAATGTAGTCTACTCCTGTATACTTCCATTGGTAAATATATGGGAAAGCTGAGGTTCAGATCATATGAGCTAGCAGAAGAAGACTGAGAAGTGTAATATTGTTAAGGAAAGACAAGAAAAGCACTAAACTGACAGGTTTCACTTGTCTAACGGCTCTGAATTATTAACAACACAAAGCAGAAGCAATGAAATCTTGAGAGTCACTTTGTAGGGCTGAAATTAATAATTTAGGAAAGCTACTGTCTGCTGTCTCCTTGTTATTAAATAGGCAAATGGAAATGACTGAAAATGACTGAGAGCAACAAAGCAAAGGCTGTTGAAATAGCATCTCTGCACTGATTTGACCTTCTTTGGTTTGGCTGGGGTATGCTGTTATATTTAACTATAGGAGAAAACAACTTCTCTAATACTTAATCTGAGTGCTTGGTTGGCTACCTATCTACCTTTATTTTTACAATGGTCCTCTATCAAACTACAGACCTAAAAGTTTTTTATATGAGCTGGTACGCTGATGATGTTTATTGTTCTAATTGCATAAACCTTGAACCAAGTTTTCCAATTATAGGGGTGTGGCGTTCAATCTCTAAATCTAGTGACAGTTAATTTTTTCCCCTAGCTTTCAGATTTACCTGCTAGAAAATAAAATAATCCAATACATTTGTATTACTCTCCACTGGTACTCTATATATCTCAATTTCAAGTACACATGAATTTGCTATGAAAATTTGCTATCAGTTATATCTCTTCTCTGGGTATTCACGTATTCACACCAGGTGTAATATGACAAGTTTCTTCACTACAGTCATTTAATCAGGAAAGGACTAATTCTGTGAGATAAATTAACCTGATAGCCTTTGGTTACAACTGTATAATTAAAAATTACCAAAGAAATTCTTATGTAATAATTCTTAATTTCATATGTAATATTTATGTTCTTATGTAACATTTACAATAACTAGTAACCCCAGCTTGAATGAGGTCCCTTCTCAGAAGTAGGAAGNTATTAATTATTTTTACATAAATGCACATAGATCAATATGTATACCACTGTATGCATATATATATGGGTCATACATACATACACACGTATTTACATATATAAAAAAGCCACATATATAGACAAATATACACATACGTAGGAAGCTGTGAGACATATGCAAATGCAACATATGGCTTAGAAATTTTAGTTAAAGGCTCTGTTTCATTCCCACCCACTTTGATGTTAGACCATGTCACTTAGGATGGGGATCTCCTCGCAGACAGACTCTCTGTAGTTTGCAAAAGTAGCTACCTTCAAATGCAACTGTTTTCTACTTCCCTGATGCACCTAGTGAAAAATATATGCCTACATTGTAGGATTTGGTTTTAGTTAGGGCATGCATGGGAACGAAGTGCAGTTGTGAGACAAAATGTAATAGAAGGTAGCCAAAGACAAAAGTTCCTTAAAACCAGGTACTTCTGCATGCTAGAAAAGTGTTATTTCTTCATCTCTAAAACTCTTTTTTTTTTTTTTTTTTTTTCAGCATGAGCAGTAGCAATTTCCATACTTATCTCCTTATTGTATGCACAGCAAACATCACAGTGATAATGCTTACTTACCCCTCAGGGGGGTTGTGAAGATTAATTAGTTAGTGTTCTTGATGCACATCAAAGATTAAAAGCTCAGGGTAGGTACCAAGTATTTCTGTATTCATAGACACGAGGAATATGCAATCTCTACAGGAGAGATGAAAGGTAGAACTGTTTTCTAGCTGTGTCCAATTTCCAGAGGTGAAACTCTTATTCTATAGAAAGCCCACAAAATTATGTTTTAATAGTTGAGCTATTTAGAGATAATATTGTATAAAACATCCAAATGTCTATTTTTGTTTTTGAATCTGGGTGAAGAAATAACAAAAAAGCTGATGGTTCCATTAGGAGAAAAGAAAGAAAAAGTAAGTTATGTTGGTTAGTGAGATTATAATGGAAATGAAGGGAAGAAAATGTTGTACATGGAGCTTATAATGCATTGTTTAAGTTGTTTGTACCTTAAATCTCCCCCTAGAAGCCTGCCACTTATCTCATTTCCTACTGTTCGTTTTGTATAGTAGGTCTGAATCTGAACCTTAGTAAAGGCACTGGATCTTTCTACTGGCTGCTGTTGTTTATGGTTAAAACTCTATTTTGCCTGAAGGAAGAAGAGTATATTTGGATGGTTTTTCCCACAATAAAGAGCAATAACAAAGAATTAAAAATAAATGTTAAACTATATTANTACATGTATATGAGTCTTAGGTTTATATATGTGTATGTCTGTATGTATGTGTGTATGAGCTATGAAAAATTAAGCCTATTGCACTTAAAAATGTGAAGGAAAACAGAAGACATATCTGGGTGTCTTTGGAAAGCAAGATTCCTAAGACAGAAGAAACTTGAACAAAAATTCTAACCTTAAATCCCACTTCCTAAATCAAAAGATAATCTTTGTGCTAGGTGCAAAGTGCATAGTCTCAACAATATGTTCTGCCTATTAATGTAAAGCCTGTAAATATACAAAATTTCCAGAGATTTTTGGCTTTGTTATCATTGAAATTACTTGGAAGAAGACCTGTTCCAGCCTCATGGGAGTGGGGAGTCGAAGTAAGTCACTCTTCTCAAAGTTGTTTTTCTATATAACAATATTAAAAGTTTCCTACTGAATAGAAGATTAATTATTAAAAGATACAGGTTTTTGATGACAGACTGTGTAGTTGTGGTCAAAATGGTGCAGAGGTAGGTGCAAAATAGGAGCAGAGAAAGCTGCGTCTCACCGTCCGTGAGCAATAAAAAGAGACTTCAGGGAGCTGGGAAGGATGGTAAGGGAAAGTGGGGCACAGGTTATTTTCTCATCACTCCTTGCAGCTGTAGGCAATGATGCTGGGAGGAACAGATGAATGCAGTTCATTAATACATGGCTCCATGGCTGGCGTTACCTCCATAACTTTGATTTCTTTGACAATGGTTTGGTCTATGCAACACTGGTCTTGTTGATGTCAAACAGAGGAAGAGTATTCTAGCCCAAGAGGTAGTGGGGCTAACTGTCAAAGCTTTAATCTAGATGTGGAGATGTGAAGTGCCTTTACACGAATGCATGCAACACAGGCAACAAACAGGAGGAGTTGGAAGCTACCATGTGCCTGGAAAGCTATGACATAATGGCCATCACTGAAACCTGGTGGGATGAATCCTGTGATGAGTGTGGATGTTGAGAGCTACAAGCTGTTCAGAAGGGACAGGCGAGGAAGGAGGGACAGAGGTGTTACCCTCTGTGTTAAGGAACGGAGTGGACGGAGAGTGAGGAGATGTCCCTAAAACCCTCTGTGGGGGCAGATGAAGAAAATGTCAAGATCTTGTGGATGAGGATTAAGGGGCAGGCCAATATGAGGGATACTGTTGTGGGTGTTTATTACAGGCCACCTGATCAGGATGGAGAAGTTGATGTGGTCTTTTACAGTCAGCTCAAAGTAACCTCACAATCACAGGCATTAGTTCTTATAGGGGATTTCAATCACCCTGATATCTGCTGGAAAGGCTACACAACAAGACGTGCACAGTCCCGGAGCTTTCTCCAGTGTATTGATGATAAATTCTTGACTCAGGTGGTGGAGGAGCCAACAAGGAGAGGTGTACTACTGGACCTAGTTCTGACAAACAAAGAGGGACTGGTCGAGGACATTAAGGTTGGGGACAATCTTGGCTGCAGTGACCATGAAAAGACAGAGTTCAAGATCACAGGAAATATGCACAAAACAAGTAGGACTGAAACCTTGGATTTCATTAGGGTTAATTTTGGCCTCTTCAAGAAAATCCTTGGAGAAATCTCATGGGTTAGGACTCAGGAAGGTAGAGAAACTCAAGAGAGCTGAACAATATTTAAATATCTCTTTCTCCAAGCTCAGGATCACTGCATCCCCAAGAAATAAAAAGGAAAAACAATCAGTCCAGGGAAGCAGGAGACCTGCGTGGCTGAGCAAGAAGCTTCTGAAGAATATCAAGTGGAAGAAGGAAATTTACACTGAGTGGAAAAAGGGACTGATGACTTGGGAAGATTACAAGAATAGTGTTAGAGTATGCAGGGATGTGACAAGGAAAGCCAAGGCCTCCTTGGAATTAAAACTGGCAAAGGATGTCAAAGTCAACAAGAAGGGGTTCTTTACAAGAATATTGGAGGCAAAAAGGCCGTCACCTCAAAGCATCTAGAGGAGAAGAAAGCTATCAGATATAGTCAACATGGATTCATCAAGGGGAAATCACGTTTGACTAACCTGATAACCTTCTCTGATGCCATAGTAGGATGGATAGATGAGTGGAGGGAAGTGGACTTTGTGTACCTTAACTTCAGCAAGGCTTTTGACATAGTCTTCCACAGCATCCTCATAGGTAATCTCAGGAAGTGTGGGTTAGATGAGTGGACAGTGAAGTGGATTGAAAACTGGACGAAGGGCAGAACTCAGAGGGTTGCGATCAGTGGCATAAAATCCAGTTGGAGGTCTGTAACAAGTGGGGTCCCCCCCAGGGTCAGTCCTGGGTCCAGTCCTCTTCAATATATTCATCAATGACCTGGATGAAGGGATGTAATGTACCTTCAGCAAGTTTGCTGATGATGCAAAACTGGGAGGGGTGGCTGACACACCAGAACTCTGTGCCACCATACAGCAAGACCTGGAGAAGGTGGAGAGTTGGGCAGAGAGGAACATAACAAAATTCAACAAGGGCAAGTGTAGGGTGATGCACCCGGGGAGGAATAACCCCCTGTACCAGTACAGGCTGGGGACTGAGCTGCTGGACAACAGCTCTGAGGAAAAAGACCTGGAAGTCCTGGTGGACAACAGGATGACCATGAGCCAGCACATCAAGGGAGGTCATCCTGCCAATCTAGTCTGCCCTGATGAGACCTCATCTGGAGTACTTTGTCCAGTTCTGGTCTCCCCAGTTCAGGAAGACAGGGAACTGCTGGAGAGGGTACAGAAGAGGACCACAAAGATTAGAGTATCCTCTGATCATCTTCATCGCCTCCTCTGGACCCCCTCCAGCATGTCCATGTCTTTGTTATGTTACGGGCTCCAGAGCTGGATGCAGTACTATAGGTGGGGTCTCACGAGAGCAGAGTAAAGGGGCAGAATCACCTCCCTCAAACTCCTGCCCATGCTAATTTTGGTGCAACCCTCAGATACTCAGATATCTAATGAGTATCCTCTGAAGAGCTGCTCCTTTTTGCCTCATTATATGCTATGTACATACTGCATCCATGAAAAGTTAGGTAATTTGAGACCCCCTTAGGATGCATTTCTATATACTAGTCCAATAACTGGTCACTCATTTCCTACTCTTTTCTCTCACAATCTTCAACATGAAATGCACCAAATATTATGATTTCCAGGTACCAGTATAGGTTGGGAAAAGACCTGTTGGAGAGCAGTGTACAGGAAAGGGAGCTGGGAGTCCTAGTGGACAGCAGGTTGACCATGAGCCAGCACTGTGCCCTTGGGGCCAAGAAGGCCAACGGCATCCTGGAGTGTATTAGAAGAGGGGTGGTTAGTAGGTCAAGAGAGGTTCTCCTGCCCCTCTACTCTGCCCTGGTGAGA
>VXBJ01005777.1:11481-23082 GCA_013400055.1 Nycticryphes semicollaris | reverse complement strand
TTTTTTTTTTTTTTTGTACACACACACAGAGAAACCAAAAAAGAAAAAGAGTCCCTGATAAGGCAGAATAGTGGTGCAGGCTTGAAATCATTAGAAGCTTGCAAAATGTGCAGCATACATTCATGCCCTACCTTTATTTCAAAACAAATCTTCAGATCTTGTTTGCATGCTATTGGGTTTAATTCTCTGTAATCATATCTACTCCAACGACATCCCTAGGCAGTATTTGTTTCACAAGAGACAGGCATTTCAGTCTTTTTTATGGTGATGTCATTGTTGATGTAGCCTTATGCGTAGGCTGCATCAACATTTAGGTCATGACTACAAAATGTTGGGGGTTTTATTGGAAACTTTCTCTTTTGTGTCCTTTTGTGTAGGAAGGTACTGAGAATTAGTTTTATTTGCTTCATTTTTCATTTTTGCAAGAAATACAATATTTTCAAGTCAGTTAATATTTCCTCATTAAGTGAGAACCTCCATGGTCTTTACCTTATTGACCCACTGCAGGAAATTATTCATCACAGATATACAGAGTTCCTTGATATACAGAGTCAAGTAAGTGTCCTGAGTTCTGAAAAGTAAAGTTACCTGAACAGTGATGAAAACTAATCTTTTACTTTAAGGTCTCAATCATTCAATTCTAGAGGTCACAAGAGCACAGTGGAGGTTTAAATTGTTTGCAAACACCTGGAATTAATTATGTGGGTCTTGGTAGTGGAGTACTTAGAACCAGCTTCCAAAGATCACTTCCAAGCCTGGTATTTTATAATTTAGTTCTATAAAAAAATAATAATTTAGTGTTTAAAGAAAAAAAAAAAAAACCAACAACAAAACCTCACTACCACAATCAATATTCTTAGTAGGTGCTCAGACAGCCAAAAGAAGCAGCCATACTTTGTGTTTTGATCCTATAGTTGGTGTCACTAAAAATTTATTTATTTTATTGTTTGAATGTCACTGGTCACTAAATGCTTAACTCAATTACCCCTGTATAGAGTCTTATCTAATGTTTAATTAGCTCCCTACATGCAGAAATGGCTTAGTAAGACAGATGGTCTAAAACCATAACAACCTAAATGGAGAAATTACAACTATATTGTTGTCTCCTACTCACGTATTGGGCCACCTGCAAATGTCAGCATAATCCAAAGCTCACTGCTTATTCTCTTCTTGACCTACTTCCCTAACTATTCTTATTTCCAGCAAACAGTTGGTCTTCTGTATGCTTAAAAGATGAAAATGAGGATGATAAAATGTTTATCCGGAGCAAATGAATGGAAGAACATGCACTATACTCCTGTTTGCATTTCATACACGATGCAAGCTGAAGTATAAAATTAAATGCAGAGAATGCATAGTTGATGATGTTTTGATAGAGGACTCTGCTAGTGCACTGTCTCCTAAACACATTTAATTTTCCAATGCCAAATAAATCAGAACATTGTGGTTTAAAAGTCTCGTTTCGTTAATTGAAGAATGATTCATTATGCAGTTTAACTCACAAAAGTACAATAAAGTTTCAGTCCACTTAGGATGTTTCTAAATAAGTTTCTACCTCCACTTGAAGTGTTTTTATGGATGTCAGGACACAGAGCATTCCTGTTTGTAAAGTAGTTCTTCCTTTATTAAAACAAATTAGTAATGTTGGTGAATTCACAAATCTAAAGTTATATCCAGCTGGGCCACAACACCTTAAGGGCAGACTGCAATGTGTTTACAGAAAAGCTATTCATTTAAATTGCTTGAGTGTTGGAGGGGTTTCTTATCACAGAATCACAGAATCTTTCAAATTGAAAGCGACCACTCATAATGATTATCAAGTATGACTCTGTTCCTTGAGGACTATGTGAAACTAAATTATGTGACTGGGAACATCATCCAAATGCTCTTTGAACGCTGACAGGCATGGCACCATGACCATTTCTGTGAGGACCCTGCTCCAGGGACTGACCACCCACTCAAGAAAGAATCTTTCCTAATGTTCCTGATGCAGCTTCATTCCATTTCCTCGTCACTGGTCACCAGGGAGAGAGCACCACCATCTCTGCTGCACGTCTAGTAGAAGCTGTAGACTGTGCTGGAGGCAAACCTCAGCCTTCTTTTCTCTAAGCAGAACATGGCAAGTGACCTCAACCACTCCTTGTAAGTCTTGCCCTCAAGATCTTTCACCATCTTTATTGGGTTCCTCTAGATACACTTTAATAGTTTGCTGTCCTTACATTGAGACACCCAAAATCGCACACAGAACTTGAGGTGGGACCACACCAGAGAAGTGTTAGGATGATGACCTCCCTTGAGCAGCTAGCTACACTGTGCTTAATGCAACCCAGGACACAGTTGGCCTTTTGGCTGCCGGAGCATACAGATTACTCATATTAATTTGTCATCATCCGAAATCCTGAGATCTCCTTCCACAGGCTGCTGTTCTTTTATCAATTAGTGCCAGGAAGATGGAGCCAGGCTCTTCTTAGTGACAGCCAATGATAGGAAAAAGGGCAATGGGTGCAAGCTGGAACATAGGAGGTTCCACTTAAATATGAGGAAAAACTTCTTCATGGTGAGGGTGATGGAACACTGGAAGAGACTGCCCAGAGAGGTTGTGGAGTCTCCTTCTCTGGAGATATTCAAAACCCAGCTGTACACATTCCTGTGCGACCTGTTGTAGGTATTCCTGCTGCAGCAGGGGGATTGGACTAGATGATCTTTCAAGGTCCCTTCCAATCCTTGATAATCTGTGATTTTGTGATTCACTATAGATAGAGTGCCCCTTTGTCAGATAAATGCTCTTCATGAGAATACCTGATATTTGTACATTTTTCATTTTCTATGTTCATAGAATTAGCAAAGCTAAAAAAAGATTTTTCAAATGAAAGGGATTAAAAAAAAAGCCTTTTCTTTCTTTTTTTTTTTTATGTTATTCTATGTCTTAAATGTAAAACATGAATAAAAACTTAAACAGTTATGTGAAAATGAAGAAAAAGGTTGGAACACTGTTATTTTAAGAATTTCAGTGTGTAGATTTATGAATAATTTAAATTCATTTTGGATTGAATTTTCTTTCTGCAGTTTAATTAAGATTCATCTGGACATTATTAGAGAACTGTGTGAACATGCATGTGTACAATTTGGGTAAAGGCAGCCTCTAAACTCATTGTTTAACTACAGTCAACTTTGTTTCTGTGCATCCAAGTCCTAAATAGGAACTGAACTTAGCATTTGTGAAGCCATTTCTCAATTACAGACTGTAAAATTAACGTGTTAACCATGTAATTGTACATTAATTAAATATACTATGAGAAAACAATGACAACTCTTGAGCTCATACTGAACGCCGAAGCTTGTGACTTCCAGAGTCATATCTATTTCTTTCACAGGTACTCTGAGTGATGATAACAATACAATTTCCTAGTTCTTAATTCTATTTAAATAAATGGTGAATTCATATCTTATTGCACTGCCTGAAACACTTTACATGAAGCTAAAAGAGCAATTAATGTTTTCCATATTGGCAACTTCAGACATATAATGATAATGTGCTTCCAGTAACGTAAAGATATGGTCTATAAATAAAGTGTGCATTTAATAGGGGGGAGTAGGCAGAGACACAGCGGTTCTCTTGTTTCTAGCATTAAAAGGATATTTAGCATTTTAGCAGCAAGAAAAGGTTAGAGTGAAAAATAACTGAAACACATTGAAAGCTGACCTTTATACAGGAAATTCTGTTCACAGAGGGATTTTCCTATAAAATCCTCATTTTCCATAATTAAAGAGGTCCCAATACTTATGGGAAATCCTCAGTCTGATCCCTTTCTATGCTTCACCTACTGGCTATGGAAAATTTACTTTTCACTGTGTGATAGTTCTACCTAAAATCGTTGTCTTTAGTCACCTTTACATTCTATTTATTTTACATTATAAAACACATCATTATTGATACTAGCTAATATTTTGTTAAGAAATTAATTAAGTAGTGAGAAGTAAACTTTATTGGTTCAGAGTCTTATTAAATACTGAGGTTACAGCTATTCTGAGCTTACAAATTAAGTGCAAAACTGAGATGTCTACTAATTAACTTGCTAAATATATTGAGCCATATTAATTTCTCAGACACCTCTATTGATCAGAAAATCCAATGGAGGTTAATTTTCTCCCCTGATTCAACTTCAAATCCAGAGTAAAAAAATATCCTAGTATGGATGATCCACTTGATTTTCTTGGTAACTTCCAGGTAACATCTACTGTGTACCGCTGTGGGGGAATTATTTGCAACAGGTCTTGCTGAAGTTAGGGAAAGATGTTTATATACCAGAAATCTTAATAAGACAACCAGAGTATCACAGAATCACAGAATTGTTATGGTTGGAAAGGATCTCTGAGACCACTGAATCCAACCGTACATAAAAACACAACCCACACCCTACAATCTCATCCACTAAAGCATGCCTTGAAGTGCCACATCTACATGTTTCTTAAATACCGCCAGGGATGGTGGCTCAACCAACTCCCTGGGCAGGCTATTCCAGCGTCTGGCCACTCCTCCAGTAAAGTAATTCGTCCTAATATCCAGTCTATACCTCCCCTCCTGTATCTTCATACTATTTCCTCTGGTCCTGTCATTAATGTGCTGGGGTGAGTGATTATTTTATCAATTGATCAGTGAAGTGCAGAGAAAATATAGATGTAACATTCAAACTTATTATCCATCTAACAATGGGTGGATCTTACAGAAAAAAAATGGTTCTGAGATGACAGTCTTGGGTACACACCTCAGAGGACGCTAATAGGGCACATCCATGTTCAGGAGACAGGGGACACCACACGTCAAGGGACAGTTCTACCCTTCAGTATTCACCAATATTCCAACATGACAACCTTTAAAAAATTAGTTGATCACAAAATATCTATGTAAAGAAAACAAACAAACATACAAAAAAAAAAAAAAAAAAAGGAAAAAAAACCCACCTTCAATAACAATTTGAAAAATACTTCCAAATTAAAAAGATTAGCAACTATTTATTTTCCTATTTTGTGACAGAAGCAATTTAGGTATGGGTTTTCACACGTATATACATCGTAAAAAAATCCTTTCACTCAAAACCTTATTTTCACTATTTTTCCTGGGAAGGGTAAGGAGTATGTGGAAACAAATGGATTAATGTAACACCTTACATCCTTTACTTTCCTGTAGTTCCTGGGGAGGGAGGGGGAGAAGACACAAACCATCCAAATGAAATTTAAATATAACTTTTCTTCTTCCACATAGAGAGTTAATGTCTATTCACTATGTGAAGGTTGGTGTGAGAAAGAGGGAGAAAGGGAGATGGGCAAAAGACCTGTTCTACCATACACCCTTTGGATGCTTTTTCATAATACATTGCTTATTAGCACAGGTCAAGGCATACATTTCTTGTTCATCTTTTTTCACAGACACTTTTCCTAATACTACCATGGTATTATTTAATTTATTAATATTTAATTTATGTTTTAAATTAAGACAATCACACTAATTAGTTAATCAGTTAAGACTAAGTTCTGATGTAGTCTTTTTCATTTCTGCTCCCATTTTCACAGTTCCATAATGCAAGAAATATAAGAAAATGTCACTTAATTTTAATTTCATTACCCTCTGAGTTCTGTGTGAGTGAAACATCTTGAGTTGTCAGGGGAAAAAAAAAATCACATTTTTTTCTCAGTGGGAGAATAGCTACATTAAAATATTGAGGGAGGGGGGAAGAAAACTTTCTNAAATATAGATGTAACATTCAAACTTATTATCCATCTAACAATGGGTGGATCTTACAGAAAAAAAATGGTTCTGAGATGACAGTCTTGGGTACACACCTCAGAGGACGCTAATAGGGCACATCCATGTTCAGGAGACAGGGGACACCACACGTCAAGGGACAGTTCTACCCTTCAGTATTCACCAATATTCCAACATGACAACCTTTAAAAAATTAGTTGATCACAAAATATCTATGTAAAGAAAACAAACAAACATACAAAAAAAAAAAAAAAAAAAGGAAAAAAAACCCACCTTCAATAACAATTTGAAAAATACTTCCAAATTAAAAAGATTAGCAACTATTTATTTTCCTATTTTGTGACAGAAGCAATTTAGGTATGGGTTTTCACACGTATATACATCGTAAAAAAATCCTTTCACTCAAAACCTTATTTTCACTATTTTTCCTGGGAAGGGTAAGGAGTATGTGGAAACAAATGGATTAATGTAACACCTTACATCCTTTACTTTCCTGTAGTTCCTGGGGAGGGAGGGGGAGAAGACACAAACCATCCAAATGAAATTTAAATATAACTTTTCTTCTTCCACATAGAGAGTTAATGTCTATTCACTATGTGAAGGTTGGTGTGAGAAAGAGGGAGAAAGGGAGATGGGCAAAAGACCTGTTCTACCATACACCCTTTGGATGCTTTTTCATAATACATTGCTTATTAGCACAGGTCAAGGCATACATTTCTTGTTCATCTTTTTTCACAGACACTTTTCCTAATACTACCATGGTATTATTTAATTTATTAATATTTAATTTATGTTTTAAATTAAGACAATCACACTAATTAGTTAATCAGTTAAGACTAAGTTCTGATGTAGTCTNTGGATGGTAAAGACAAATAAGAGACAAAACAAAGGCAGACCAAAGCCAAATAAAGAAATAAGTGTTGGGTTTTTTTTTTTCCCACAGGGGTGATATATTTGCCCATAAAACCCTCTAACATTGCTGGTTAGCTATATGTTATTTTCTGAAGATACATATTCTTTCAGGTGAACAGAGAGTTCACAAGCATAGTTTTACTTGTCACACAATGTTGCCATTGGGTATTCTTTGCTCACTGATATTCCTCCTTTGTGACAAACTTTCAGTACAATTAATGTACCCAATACCTCAGACTCTTATGCTGGTATTTCAAAGACAACCGCATAGTGTTTAATAGTTTTCAGCTGAACATCAGACTTCATCTTAGCAGAGATAAAAAGAAAAACCACTATCCTGCCCATTCTACTATTGCTTGTGTTCACTGTCCCTTTACATTTCAGAGAGTTTTGCAATAAGATATTCCAGAATTCATGGAGTAATATTTTTGTCAGAATTAAAAAAAAAAATTGCTATAGACACTCTGAATACTGACCAGTTAGAGTGAGTTTCGGTGACAACACATGCCACACAAAGTAATGCAAGAAAAATCCTGTAGCTTCTGGAAACCTTCTGAGAATGATGTGAGTGAGTCAGTAGTTGCAGGAACTAACTAATTTATGTGGCCAACTGTGAATGTTTGCCTGCATTTCTCTGAGGTTTCCAAAGTACCTTTACATGCCCATTTAAATTAAATCTGTCCTGGTTCAAATCTTATTTTTAATGAATTGCAAAGTGACAGGCTCAAGTTTCAGTTGGCTGCTTGCATAGATTCGCTCTGTCACTTTGGGGAAACCTCATTTCTCTACTCGTAACATAGTTACTCCCCTTCTTTACCTTGTCTGGGTGTGTTGGAACAGAGGGTTGATTTAGGGCTTCAAAAACACTTTGTACATTAGGGACCTTGTGCCAGTCTAAGTACTGCTACAGTATAAACAACATGGTGCCTTTCTTGATTTTTGTTTGATTTTTATGATTTCAGGGGGGTCAGTGTTACATTTCTGTTCCATTTCTGATCTGCTTTATAAAAACCTGACTTACTTCTGGCCATGTTTTTCTATGTCATCCAGTTGGATAGACTGTGCTGTGTTCCAAGGGCCGTAAACATAACACAACACAACACCTTGGAAAACCCTTTTTGTATTGTTTGGTAATGTTTTAGTCTCTGTGGATATAAACTAACTTGCTGGTGTTATCATAGCTTCTTTTGATTGAAGCAGAGACTAATTAAGTTAGTTATATAATTATTATTCTAAAGACTCTCCGTGTATGCCTCATCTGTCTTTATGTTGCTGAAAAAGACATTTTCTTGTCTACATTTTTGCTGCCTGAGCAAATATAATTGTGCTCCTCAGGTCAGCTAACACTGAATACAATTTTTCTAAGTTAATGAGCGTAGGGAAAAAAAAAAATCCTGCCAGAACTTATTTACATATAAACTTATCTACTAGCCCACTCAATAAGCCATGAGTATTTTTTCAGGGTCTCTTTCATTAACCTGCATAAAACCATTTAGACCTATACAGAAACAGTGCGTTTGCATTCTTTCTCACTGCAAACTGTTCTGGGACAGAAGCACATGAATACCTGTTCAGAGGCAAGGGCTAGATTCTGCTAGGTTTACTGATATTCCATACAAGACAGACTCATCTCCACCACCTTTCACTATCACTGAGTCACCTGGTCTAAGCTTATCATTCAGAGAACTTCTTCTTAGACTTTAAACCAAGAGAGAAAATATGAGTAAAGCTGTTTAGGTGTGTAGCATGTATAANTCTTGCAAGAAAGTTGCACAGTACATTCTGTATATGCTCTGATACAAAAAAAAAAAAAACCCCAAACCAACAGTGGAGATGGTGGAGATGGACACAATTCAGGAAAATTAATCCATTTTACTCCATTAATTACTTGCCATTGGTTTTGGAGTTAAGAATGGGTTCAGTCTTAGCAGTGAGTTACACTGTGATAAACAGTGTAACAGAGCAAACACCTAAACACCTAGAAGTTTGCTTTGATAATTTCTCTGTATCAAAAGACTTCAACGGTTTGAGGGTTTGGGTTTTTTTTGTTTGGTTTTTTTTTGTTTTTTTTAAGTGTGGGGTTTTTTTTCAGAGAGCATGAAAATTCTAGCGATTTCTTTGGGGATTGTTTTCTCGGAACTTGCAGTGGTTTGCTGCTGCTGATGAGGGCTATGTTCTGAATGTTTCTGTAGACCGTAATTTCTGTCTGCTAGCTTTAACAATCAGCTTCCATTGGCTGTTTCCTGATAAGCAATAGTGCCCACACCTTCTTTTTTTCAACTGATTGAAGATCAGAAAGTGTCAAGCATCTATTCAGCTGTGCTTGGAGAGTGCTCTATAAATGCAGGACAGCAGGGAGCTTACAGAAATACACCTGTGGCTGCAGCAAGAGGACAACGGGGGGGACAGAATCTTCACTAAGCCTGTGCAATGAAGGTAGTAATGCACCACATTGCATTAACCAGCACCAGGTGGAAAAACTGCCATGGCATATCAGAAGCCTCTTCCAAGAGAGAGCTCCTGAGGGAGAATGCTGCCATGCAGGCTGTCAGGAGTCCCTGGTGCTCTTCCCACGAGTTGGAAATGGTGGTGGTCTCACCTCTGGAAGGTATGTGTTGGCTGAGATGTTGATTTGCCAGATAAATATAAACCAGAATTGGTAACCAGACTGTATGCCACCAGGAAGGGTCAAAAGGAGATCAACAGTATCTTTGCAGAGACCATAAAAAGCCAGGAGTCCAAGCCAGTATTTAATGCAAAGGAAAATTTAACAAGTACTTGAACAGTACCCCAGCAAGCCTGTGGGATCTCTATCCTTGAAAACATTAAAAACCTGATTGGTCAAGGGCCTGAGAAGCCCATTTTACTCACATCTCATGCTTTGCACATTAAGTGACCTTCTTTAATCCTTTCAAACCTATAGGCTTTCATGAACCCTGTTCCATTTCTAGTATTTTAATTGTGGAATCAAAGGGGAAGCTATCCACAGACAGAACTAACAGACTTTGACTGGTACCAATTAGGCTCAGCCTGTTGCCTTTTTATTTTTCTCAATTAATTTATTTTTTTAAATTGTTCTTACTTTCACACCTCAAGATACTTGAGCAACCAAATTTTCTCTGCATGTATGCTTGCAGATAGCAAACTAATCTAATTCCTGAGAACCCTTGCAAAACTAGATCTGATCTTCTATAGATGTGCATTCGTGCTTGAAGGTTTTTCAAGAGATTGAACGTAAGCTGGTATGATGAGAAATAAGAGGAACCCGCTACTCTCCTGTCAGATTCCCATTAAAGGAAAGATTAAATCCCTGATGGTTGGTCCCTGAGCAGTATTAGCCCATCACCTAGATTCAGTTACAGTTGGTATGAATTGTACTGTAAGTGGATGTATTAAAGCTTGAAGCAATCAAACAGAATGGTGATGAAAGCTGTAGAGGTCCTTAGGAAAAGCATGTAAAAAGCTGTAAATCACCCTATATGATGCATGAAAAATACTTAATAAGGGATAGGCAATATCTAAGAGGGAGGGTAGAATTCCTACAGTCAGAACTTAATGTGTTCTACAATGATTCTTGTGAACTCTGCAAGAAAGATCACACACACAATTACACAAGTTTATGACAGAAAAAAAAACACCTACAAGCTCAGTTTTGAGTCAGTCAGTATCACGGAAGAACAGAATTGTGAGCTGGAAAGGACCTCTAGAGATCATTTAGTCCAACTCCTCTGACAAAGCAGGATTGCCCAGTGCACATTACTCAGGGCTGCATCCAGGCAGATCATGAAGGTGTCCAGAGAAGGAGAGTCTTCACCCTCCCCGGGCAACCTCTGCCAGGGCCATGGCACTCTCACTGGAAAGAAGTTTTTTCCTTATATTTAAATGAAACTTCCTATGTTCCAGCTTGTGCCCATTGCCCCCTGCCACTGGGAACCACTGAAAATAGTCCAGCTCCATCCTCCTTCAACACACCCTTTAGAAACTTGTAGTAATTAATAAGGTCTCCCCTCAGCCTTCTCTTCTCCAGGCTAAAGAGCCACAGCTCTCTCAGCCTTTCCTCATAAGGGAGATGTTCCAATACCTTGAACATCTGTTGCCCTATGCTGGACTCTTTCCAGTAGTTCTCTGTCTCTCTTGAACTGGGGAGCCCAGAACTGGATGTAGTATTCCAGCTGTGGCCTCACCAATGTGGAGTAGAGGGGGAAAATGACCTCCCCTGACCTACTGGCCATACTCTTCTCTATATAGCCCAGGATGCTAGTGGCCCTCTTGTTCACAAGGTCATATTGCTGGCTCATGGATAGTTTACTATCTACCAGGAGCCCCAGATCCTCAGAAATGCTTTCCAGCAGGTCTGCCCCTAACCTGTATCAGTATCCGGAATTCTTCCTCCCCGGGTGCCAGACCCTACACTTGCTGTTGTTGAACCTCATTAGGTTCTTCTTTGCCCTGCTCTCCAGCTTGTCCAGGTTATGTTGGATGGCAGCACAGCCTTCTGGAGTGTCAGACAGCCCTCCTATTTCAGTATCATCAGTGAACTTGCTGAGGATACATTCAGTCCCCTTGTCCAGGTCATTGATGGATATGTTGAACAAGACTGGGCTGTATCATCAAAGTACATTTGATGTTTTTTCACTATGTTTCAAGGGAGAAAATTTGCATCACACAGACAAAAACACTTAAAAAAAGGCTGTTGACAAATTATTAACATTATACATTGTGAAAACTCACACTGTACTTCTCTAATTACAAGAGTATGTTGTTCTCTGTAAGTTATTTACTTAATTCAAAGAACATTAATTGACTCTGACTCATGAAGTTGGCTACAATGAAGGGTGCATTTGGGAACAACCACAGAAAATATTACCTCAACAAATCAAAGTGTTTGAGAAGGTAACAGTCAGTCTGTATACCTATACCCAACC
>VXBJ01005777.1:0-11392 GCA_013400055.1 Nycticryphes semicollaris | reverse complement strand
GAGGAAAAAAAAAAAAAAAAAAAGAAAAAAGAAGAATCATATAACTTAATTATAAAATATTATATATAATTACTACCTTATCAAATGTATTCAGCCTTTTTATAACTGAGTGCATGTGGAACTCTTTAGAACAGATTTAATTTCTCTATAGACCCTGATGTTTTTAGAGGGCATAAATGGACTACTATTTCAAGTGCAAACGTCTGTATTTGAAAAGTAACTTCGATGGTTTCAGTTTAAATCACATTAACTGCTTAGATTTTGGGTTCTCAATGTTCATCTCATTTTTTGATTAAAAAAATTCAAGCCATCAAAATAAAAATGATAAAAGATCAGAAATTACTGTGCTTCATTTTAGGTAATATTTCCAAAGCAATAATAAAACACTTTACCAATCAACCAGTTAATGACCAAAGTGAGTTGTTATAAGGCATTGGGTGAAGTTGACAGAGCTTAATTTATCTAGCTGGCTATTAACTCATCAATAAAAGGGTTACTAGTCAAGAGTGTAAAAATTGTTCATATAAATCTCAGTTATGTTACTATTAAAATGGTAAATTAGTTTTCAAAAATAATTTACTTTATCATTATCACAGTGTAATATCAGTAATTTATCACCAATACTTTATATCAGTCACTATTGGGCCAATAAACAAAAAATTGACCTGATCGCAAACCTAAATAGGGAAAATAATTTTATAATTAGGGATTTGTCTTAGCCATGTGTTTTACATACCTGTTAGTACAAAGAGGTTCAAGAAACAGATTTTCATGTACTAGGATGTGGCAGTCAGAAATATGCTTCTTACTCTGTATAGTATATAGACTTTCTAGGAGACCTATTTTTTGTTACATATGGGTATCTCAAAAGTCAGTCTTAGAGGTCTCTCTGTAGGATACTAAATTTGTGTTATCAATCCTTCGTAGGGAAATATGCTACCTGTATTTGATTGTAACAGCTATTTTCACTGGGTAGGCATGGATTTCCAGAAGACCACACAAAATAATGCAACTTGGCACAATATTTGTTTTTAAATAGAATGATGGCAGTAATGGCATGTAGAAGTAGCCACTTCTGTGACCATTGTGTTGCTTTGGTAGTTATGGCCTTGATCTGAAACTCAATATTAGGTGTCTGGCTAAATGCTACCCTCGTTCATACAAGAACATACTCAGGGAAAAGGGCTATTCAGTCAAAGTCAAAGGAAGTCAGATTAAATTAGTGCAAGATTTGCTGTTTGTGTCATGAAACTGTGCAACAATGGAAATAGCATTCATTTGAAAATGAATTTAGGTTACAGCTTTGTGAAGTGAATAAATGTGTGTTATAATAAACAATTCCTGGCAAAGTTGTTTTTCCTTCTTCCTCCATGTCTTTTTGAAGAAGACACACATCTCTTAATTTAATTTTTATTTTGTTGAAATAGGAATCTGAAATAAACGGATTGAGTTTTCTACACTTATGTAATAAATATGAATGAAAGCAGGGAGGGTGGGAGGAGAGAGAGGAGGGGAGGGAAAGAGGAGGAGGAGGAAGGTCTTCAGGCAATTTTAAGTGTATCCCAAAATGTGGCTAGTACATCCATTTCAAATGGATGTAATAAGCACTTCACTTCACCGTGAAGACTTTAATTAAGAAACAAGTTTTAAAAAAAAAGTCAGCTAATTTCCTAATTAAATCAACATGCACTTGTAAAATGGGTTGCCAGTAATTTCTTTGCTGGTGTCATTGTGTCTTTTAGGCGTAATGCATAATTTTTAATAGGCAATTATTTGATTCTTCATAACCCAGACATGGTCTTGAATGGTTAATTCACTAACGCTGTATAAGTGGTACACATTGTCCTTTGGTGAAAAATTATAACAAAAATAGTACATTAGATAACAATATTTCAGAAGAAGATTTGACCAATTACAAGATAGTGTAAATCCACAATATTAGTGGGCTTAAGTGACACTTACTTCACACTTGCACATGCTAGAACAGACCTAAAATCTTTTAGATCCCATTTGATCCTCTGTAATGTATTACCTGAACATTTCTCTGTATATTCTCAAAAGAATACTTTAGGGAGATAAATACAGTAATTTATTATGCAGAAAAAAGAAAATAAAAAAAAAAATCTTATTAACCAATCAACTCTGACTAAAGCAACACAACCAAAAAAGTAGTGGAATCCAAGTCTCTCAAGACACCTACAAGTTTTATCACATCCAAAGGCATTTTGTAAACTGGTAGAATGAATCAGTTCAGGCAGAGACATACAGAAAAAACTAGATTGCTCCCAGTATGTGAACAAGCTTTAAATGGAGTATCACTACAGAATAGAGTTATTCAGTATTTCTACACCAGACATATATCAGAAGGCAAGTGCTGTAAATTTTTTCAGTGCCAAAAATTTTTAAGAGTTTAAGGTATCATAAGAGCTCCAACTTAGTTTCTTTTTCTTCTTCTTTGTCTTCTTTCTCCCTGTTTAACAAGGGTCTCTTCTTTACCCTCCTGCAGGCTATTTATTTAGAAGTCTTCTCCTCAGCTCTCATCACCTAAAGGAGGCTTCATTGAGTGTCCTGCTTCATTTACTTCCTTTTCTCATTTTGAAACCTATTGACTGTTTCTTAATTTCTCTCTCCATAAGTTATTACCTTTATGACTAAATGCCTTAATTTGTTCCCCATATAATGTCTACACACTACTGCTTCCTGTGATTTATGGCATATGTGGTCTTCTATTGTTTAACTCCATACATAAACCTACTTTGGACTAAGATTCTATGAAAGAAGATATACTCCTACATGATTAATGAAGTCAGCACGCACTGCTGACTCCTCACTATCTTAAAAATACAGACGTATGTTTACAGGCATATTCAGGAATGGAATCTTTAGAATATTATAACTGATGTTTGTGATGCTTTATAACTTTACTAAAATTTCTGCCTATTCTGGTGGGAGAGAAGTATCAAGCTTCTCCAAACTATAAAGAAAATAAGAACTAGGAAACATAATTCTCATTCTTTGGCCTTGAACTTTGGGTTTCCAGATCATCAGCGTACCTGTCAGTCTAGCACTGTAACAGGTAGGTAGGAAATCCAAAAAACCAAAGGGTTTAGAACATAATTTGATTAAGGAGAAGGATTTGTAAATTCAAAGCGATCTCTTTAGTTTACCTTTAGATCTTGGGAACTGCAAAGCATTCTCTTAAGGCCATAGAACAGTCTGGGTTGAAAGGGATCTTAAAAGGTTGTCTAGTCCAACCTCCTGTGCTATCAGCAGGGACATCTTTACATCTTCAACCAGAACCAGTTGCTCAGAGACCCATCCAACCTGACTTTGAATGTTTCCTGGGATGGAGCATCTACCACCTCTCTGGGCAACCTGGACCAAGGTCTCACCACTCCCATGGTAAAAAATGTCTTCCTTACATCTAGTCTAAATTTACTCTATTTTAGTTTAAAACCATTACCCCTTGTCCTATTGCAACAGGCTCTGTTAAAATGTTTGTCCCCATCTTCCATCTTAAGCCTCCTTTACATACAGAAAGGCCACAACAAGGTCTTCCTGAAGCCTTCACTTCTCCAGGTTGCCCTACCCCAACTCTCTCAGCCTGTCCTCATAAGAGAGATGCTCCAGCCCTCTGATAATTTTTGTGGCCCTGCTTTGGACTTGCTCCAACAGGTCCATGTCTTTCCCTTGCTGAGGGCTCCAGAGCTAGATGAAGAGCTGCAGGTACAATGTCTCTCTTGACCTGCTGGTCATGTTTCTTTTGACCTAGCCCAGAACACAGCTGATCTTCTAGACCTTTTGGACTGTGAATGCATATTGTTGGCTCATGTCTGTCTTTTCATCCACCAGTACCCTCAAGTCCTTCTTGGCAGTGCTGTGTTCAATTCCTTCATTGCTCAGTTTGTACTGATACTGGGAGTTGTCCTGACCCCGGTGTAGGACCTGTCATTTGGCCTTGTTGAACTGCAGGATGTTCACACAAGCCCTCTTCTCAAGTTTATCCAAGTCCCTCTGGATGCCATCTGGTCTGAGCCCATCATTCCCTGGGCAGCCTGGTGTAGATGGGGGTGTCCCTGCTGACTGCGGGGGGGTTAGACTAGATGACCTTTGAAGGTCCGTTCTGGCCCAGATGATTCTATGATTCTGTGGACTCTCAGACATATCAAAGGCATCACACAGCTTAGTGTCATTGAAAAACTTGCTGAGGGTGCACTCAATCCCATTGTCTATGTAAATGATGAAGATACAAAAAGTACTAGTCCCAGTACTGTCTCCTGAGGATCACTCACTTTGACACTGATGGAAAGTAAGGTCATTCATTAACTTACAGAATAGGGGCCCAGAAAGACAAATAACTATTTATTATTGTTATTATTCATTCCTTCTTATCCATTGCACATGCTCTTACAATTTATACAACTAAAAATAACAGCAGCACAGTGGAGATTTATTTTCTGCTTCTTCTAATGTACACCTGCTTGTAGTTCATCAGCTGCCATTTGTTCAGCAAAAAATATAATTACAGTGATCTAATTTGTATGTCAAAAATATTCACTGCTGCATTTGGGAGGATCGGAACTGAGGGAATGAAAATGTGATGTTTGCATATGAGAGATCCATAACTTTCTGAAAACCTAAAAACACATGAAGATAGAAACTTCATAAATTAAGACTGCATTGCATAACACTCACGTACCTGTACAGGTCTTCTAGGCAAAATCTACATATCGATTTAGAATTCCTAGAAATCCAACCAGTCATCTATTGTTTATGAAAACATGTATAAAGGTTAGGTAGTTAGCTCTCAAAAGCCAGTGGAGTATAGATACCAGCTACAGTCATGCTATCCACACAGCCCAAGCTGTATTTTCATGTAGCGCAGTAAAGGAATTGCATACTTTTGTCCATAACAGTTCAGAGTTAGTTTGAAAGTTTTGTAGTAAAATAGATCTTCTGCAATCCAGTTGCCCATGTGAGATACTTGTTTACATGTGCAGCCAAGAAATTTCCTCAGACTACTTTTGCAAGTGTAATTGTATCTGTTACATAGGGAAATTCCAAAGATAATATGCTATTAGCATTTTATGGAATGCACTGGGTAGTAGGTGAGACCCTTTTGCACATGAAAGAATCCTTGGAAAAGTTATATTCTCACTCTAAAGCAATAAAAGATGCTTGTTAAGTCTTCAAGAGTTCAAGTTTCGATATTACATTTCGTTTTCATGGCAAGGTTTTGGTAGCAGGAGGACTACAGAGGTGGCTGCTGTGAGAAGGTGATAGAAGCTTTCACTGTGTCTGATAGAGTCAATTTAAGCTGGCTCCAAGATGGACCTGCTGCTGGCCACAACCAAGCCCATCAGCAACGGTGGTAGTGCCTCTGAGATAATATGTTTATGAAGGGAGGGAAAAAAAACCCAAACCAACCCTGCAGTTAAACAGCAAGAGAGAAGAAAGAAAATATGTGAGTGAAACAACTCTGCAGATACCAAGTTTGGTGAAGAAGGAGGACCTCCTATGCTCCAGGCTCTGGAGCAGAGATTCCCCTGCAGCCCATGGTGAAGACCGTGATGAGGCAGGCTATCCCCATGCAGCCCATGGAGGCTAACAGTGAAGCAGATATCCACCTGCAGCCCTTGGAGAATCCCACATTGGAACAGGTGCATGCCTGAAAGAGGCTGTGACCCTGTGGGAAGTCCACAATGGAGGAGGCTCCTGGCAAAACCTGTGAACTCATAGGAAGAGGAGCTCACACCAGATTGGGTTTCCCAGCAGGACTTGTGAACCCACGGGGGATGCACACTGGAACAGTCTGTTCCAGAAGGACTGAATCTTGTGGAAGGGACCTATGCTGGATCAGTTAATGAACTGTAGCCTGTAGAATTTTGACCAACTCATGTTTGTTGGTGTGATCATAGTGTGATTTGTCAGATGGCTTTATTTATTTTTATTTTTTTTTATGGAGTAGGAAATAAACAATAACCTGTGCTTGGAATATAGCATGGTAGCATTAATCAAGACATTGGATTTGAAACCATGGTTTGCGGAAGCTCTCTTCTGCATAGCAACTAATGGGTTTACAGACCTCTATGATCAGAGTGGTTTTCTCTTTTCTGTGTAGGATCCACAAAATTTCTGCATGCGATGTTTTGTGCTTATGCTCTCCACTGCAGACACCTATGCAGAATACCACTCTTGCACCACCTACAGCATTTTTTGCTCTGCTACAGCAAAGAATTTAGTTTAAACTATCATAGATGCACAGTTTTTCCCTACTTGTCTCCATAAGGCTATTAGAAGTGTGTTTAGCAAGGATGATTTTATTCTGTTAATAAAATCAAAAAAGGTAGTGCTTTGCAAACAGGTAGGAGGTTGGAGGAGTATGTCTTGGTGATATATGTGCGCCTCTCTGGCATGCAGATGGGAGGGAGAGAGAGCAGTTGAGGTGGTAATGAATGGGCTAAATGGATTGAACATGGAGTTAAAAGCTGCCAACCCAGCTGACTGGGTTATTACTACAATTTAAAAAGCAATTAATAGATTATACTAGTACAACCTACAAATGACCCCAAAAAATACCAATGCAAACTACAAGCATGCTAGATATTATTACCTTGGAAGAGTGCACCAGTCGCAATCTTAAAGCATGCTGAATACCATACATTATGTTTCTTAACCACTCACAAGTAAGGTTGCTTAATCCCTAGGAAATAACCCTGTACAACATACTGGAGAAGAGGGGAAGAATCTCCAACAGGCCAGCTGCATCACTGGAAGACTCCCCTTTTTTCTCCCCAAACCTCATGGTAGGTATTTACTGATTTGATGGGTATGCAGGATTATGCCTGATTGGATTATACTACCTGGAATGTTTGTCTTTAGTGATGTGGTGGCCTCTCAGATAATTTTGTGATGTCTAGCACACAGTCACTGAATAGTGGTGGAATGGGACTCTGAGCATTTTGTTTGTTAAGAGACGGTTCAAGGCTCCATTTGGGTTTGGGCTCTTGTTGTGATACAGTGTTGAGGCAACCCAGGGCTGAGCCTTTCTACAGCTCCCTTCAAGTCATCTTTCCTTAGATAAGGATCTATCAAGGAAGGATGGAGCTGAGTCAAATGACAGTTCTCTGCATTTCACCTTTTGTGCTCTGAAACCGGCTTGGCCTGGTGATCCTGTTCAGTTGTATGTAAATTTATGTGTAAGTACCCCAACAGATCGTAATAACCATGATAGTAACTATCTGAGCAGTACAACCCTTATCACAGACTGCTCCCCCATTTTGCATTTCTGCACACATCATAGAGCCAGTTCCCAGTTAACAACAGTGATACCTTAATCTGGCAGAACCAGCATCCACAAGCTACTGGTAGCACTTGAAGCTCTTGCTGCTTCCTAATACACTTGCTACTCAGGTGAGCAGGAAAACAAAGCAAGAATCCTGCTTCCAATGATATCATGCTCACACCCCAAGGATCTCTTATTTTTGAGCAATACAGTGCTTTCTCTACTGACTTCTGCTCACAAAAGGTTTTCTCCTCTCCAAACAGGCCAGTTTCCGGAAGAGCTCCTCTGTTCCTTATAGTGTTGGTCCACAGACTTCTAAACAGCACTCTTTGAAGATTTCCATGCAATTTTCTATATTAATCTATTTCTATTTGGAAAACACTTAGAACTGAACTTTGCTCATTCCACTCAGTAATTAGTCACAGTGGAAACAGATGTATTCAAGCACTCCCAACAGTTCTGCAAAATCCACTCTCCATATGGACATGTTTTTTTGAAGGCATCTGGCAACATAATTTACTTCTCTGTAATTATATGACATGTTAATATTATTGTCTTCATCAATAACCAATTGTTAACAATACAAGTTCATACTCAAGAGATATTAAAAGTAACCAAAAGGATATTGAAGGACTCTTTGGCAAATTGTATAACAATCTCCTGCATTGAAGTGAGTATTATCATGCAGTTGGGTACCCTTTGTTCCCAGTGAGAAGGGGAAGTCACCTTATCAGGATCTTCATAAATGATATTAAAGCGAATGTTAATGCTCCTGTATAAAGATGTTGGGGCAAAGCTGTGTTTTATTGAGTTTTATTACTACGCATAAGATTGGGGAGAGTCATTCAAACTGTACTCAAGAACCCTTTTCTCGTGGAGAGGATAAGAACATGAGCATCATTTTAATGACAAAATGGTGCCCAATCCTATGATGCGCTAAAATGTGTTGGCTGGTTGCTGCTGGTGTTGCGGTTTGGTGAGGTTTCTTTTAAATGTAATGGCATAACTGGAGACAGTGTAGAGGATCATGTATTCTTTCATTATCTTTCAGTGACTATCACAAATGTTGCAAAATCTGCTTTTCCATGCTATATGTGTAGGATGCTATATGTGTAGGCACAAAGAGCCTCTGCCATGACAGATGTTCACTGATCTCTACCAGGCAACCACTTTTGTATTTAAATGTGTTTCTGTGGGGCCAGACATCAAAACACATTGTCATCAAGAGATCATGAAGTCTTGAAACAAACTATACAAAGATCTTGATGTCTATCCTCAGATAGAAGCAGCACAGAATTACTATTAGTGCTGCAGGTGGTATATGATGTTAGGTCTATGCACTGTCAGTTTGATCTCAAACCATGACAAAATATCAGCTTACCCACCACTCAGTGAAACTTTCTGAGAAAACCATGTGGAGGGACACATTACAGGCAGGTGTAGTAAAAATGTATGGTTCTGGTCACTTACCAAACGGACAACAGGTCCAAGGACAGTTGTGTGTCACTGCATATTCCTTTTCTCAGTCTGCTGCCCTTCTGGCTAACAGATTTGCCTAAAGTTCAGAATCCAGTGTCCCAGAGTCATCATTCCACAATGTTTTCTTTTGCTTAAAAAATCAAAATTCACTATGTAACAAATTTCAGTACATCAGTGTACAAAATTGGTTGTGGTAGCTTTAGCAGGGAGAGTGGTAGAGAAGCTGGAAAGGGACTGTCACTTTGTGCTGCAGCAAGGAATACACAAAAGAGTACCCAGTCCTGTGTAGTCTCTGGTCAGGAGTTATTATCCTGTGTGGCCAAAGCACACTCAATTTATAAAAGTGTTCAGATTCCTGATACTCACTGATAGTAGTACAAAATTAGGCACAGTTAAGAACCTAGCCTATAATATTTTACTTTCAACCTGAGTCATTAGAAACCTTAGTGAATGCTTCTGCCTCTGTAGCAATTAGCTGCAAAACTTCAAGCAGTTTATTAAAAAACAATGAGTTCTGTGAACAATCTTTGTAATTATTATTGCATCTGGAAAAACAAGGAAACTGAAGTCAATGCATGTTTTCCCTAGGTAGTGATGGAAAATAACACTATCTCACCCTATTAATCTTCTGTCATTTTTAATGAGACCTGCTGATATCCAATAAAAATGTAGGGAAAGGTAGAAATACAAGTCCAAGTGCAAATGAGGAAAATATGCATTAACACTGTAAATAACTACATACTGTGAACTTTGAGCCCATAACAGGAAAATAAAGCAACACCCTTACAAATCTGTCATTGCTTTTAGCTGGAAGGTGATGGGGAGTACTCTCTTCTAGTTGCATACAAGAAAAACACAAACCAAAAATAACTGCAATCCAGATTATTTAGTAAATATTTTTGTAAGATTCAGTTTCAAATTCTGTTTTGCATTCTAGATATTACTTATGATTTTTTATTAGAATTAGGAGATGAAATTAATAAATGTGACACCATGGACCATAACTAAAATTACTATATCTTGGGATGTGCTGTGTTCATGGAATTAGAGAAAGGAATCCTCCAAGATACTTGGACTTTGGAAAAGCATTTAACACTGTCCCCCACAGAATTGTCATGGAAACACTGGCTGCTCATGGCCTGGATGAGCATTCTACTCTAAGATTTTCCTTGTGTTATAAAATCATATAAATTTATAAAAATCATTCTGATTAATTTTCTTTGTTGTTATTAATAGTTGTTTTTTTGTTGTTAATTAATTTTCTTTAATTGTTTAAGAGGCATGGGAAGAGCCACATATCAGAGTTATTTCTCTTAGTCTTTGGATGCTGTACTTAGGAAGGTGGGAGAGTTTAACGTACATATCCTGCATTCCTGACTAAGTTCCTTATTCGTTTGGCTATCAAGCAGAAAATGTCATAATCTGATACAATTCCTCACTTTGTGTTTGTTTCCTGCAGTTTAGTGTGTAAGTGCTTTCTCCATCCTGAAACATAATGGCCTGAAGCAATTTAGGTGGAATATACACACATTTTTTCCATACCTGTAACTGCATTGCCTGCCACAGGAAGATTCCAGATAAAACAAATGAGAATAAAAAAGTTCCTTTGTTAAGTCAGCCATGACTTTGAAATCCCTCAAGCTATTAGAGTGTATTTTTTATCCATGTAATACAAAAGGAATGGAGCTGCTTACAAAATTGGTATTAAATGTCACAGATTTAAACCTATTTAGATACAGCAAAACAGAAGCTCAGAGAAATAACTCAGAATTAAAGTAATTAAAGTCACTCTGGTTTCTTCTTTTTGACACAAAAAGGATTCATCACCGTGTTTAGTTGTTTGTAACATGGTTTTAAATTTAAGTTATAACTCCTTGAATAGTTTCCTTTTAAATATATTTCAGGCTGTGTACTTTTTTTCATAGAAATGAAAGGCAAAAAAAAAAAAAACCCACAGGCATATATGGGGACTAAATGTGAAGTCTGCTAGATCAAAGATAATAGAAGACAAATAGGAAAAGACATGGAGGGTTAGGCCAGAACAAGTTTCTTTCAAGTAGCTAGCAGGAAAAACATTGTTAACAAGTATATGAACCTAACTGTTCTAAAGTGATCATTTCCCTGGCGTGCCCTCTCAGCATCTTGCAGTCACTGGTGCAGAAACTTCCCCACAACACCACACAATCTGGAAGTCTGGAAGGACCCCCAGAAGTCAACTGTTCCAACCTGCTGCCTAGAGCAGGTCCAATTACAGTGGACAGCTCAGGGCTTTGCCTTGTCGACTTTTGAACATCTGCAGGGACTGAGTTCCCACAGCCTCTCTGAATCCCTGCTGGAATATTTAACCACCATCAGGGTAAATTTTTGGGTTTATATCTAATTGGAATTGCCCTTTTTCTTTCTGATAAGAACTATTGCTCCTTCTCCTCTGTGCTGTCACATTACATAGCCATTTATACATGCTTAACTGCCTAAAAGACTAAGCATTTTATTAACCAGATGTGGACAAAATATAGATATATACTTATCAAGAGGGTGGAGACTGGATTTTGGATTAATACTAATGTAGATGACAAATCAGGAAGTCTTAGTCTTGTTTACTTTGAAAGTTTGCTAAGATTTTTTTTT
>VXBJ01005776.1:301601-313558 GCA_013400055.1 Nycticryphes semicollaris | reverse complement strand
TCATTTTGAACTGACAAGCATAGATGGGGGGGATGGGACAGGAGCTTTTAGACTAGTTTTGTCATTGAAGCCAGCACCTTTTGAAATTATCATAAGTAGCCTCCAGGCCACCCAAACCTATATATGATTCCTTTTTACATTTCTTCTTCTCATCTATTCTTTCACCTTGCTGCTGGGAAAAAAAAAAAAAAAGAAAAAAGAGCAAAAACAAACTGGGGAGTTAGAGGGTGGGGAGTGACAGATGTAACCATGAGTATACATGAGCCTTCTCACAATCTTCAAACAATGTCCCTGATTTTGTTTTTTCATTTTTTGCTAAGCTTCGGTTTGAAACTTTGAGTCATTGAAATACTGAGTTTTCTTGCACCAAGAAGTTTCTTGAGGGGAGGAAAGGTTTTGCTGAAAGTGAATTTCTTCAGTAAAATGTTGGCCACCTCTCATAAAACATGACATTAGCTGTAAATAGTGTTTATAAAATGAAGTTTTCAGATCATATAAATAACTAAATTCTTTTGCAAACTCAATTCCAACAAAGCCAGTGACACTGCACAGCATTTAACACTAAGGTTGAGTTTGGTGTACTGTATTAGTCTTCAGAGGACATTGTATAGATATATGCTACAGGAAGGAATTTAAGACCCTGAGAGCTCTTGTGGTAATCTGATGGGCAAAGGGTGGTTAAGTGAAAAATGTTTAGTTTTCATGTGTTTCAGGAGACCGGTTTGAACAAACATCTTTGTGTTTAGGTACTAAATTGAAGTCTAGGATAGGGACTATCTGTTAGGGGTTTGATAACACTTGAAAGTGAATTCAGATGAAAGGGTCTGAATTTATGGCATTCCAGCTATTTCTGGTTTACTTCAGCTGTGCACAATCTCACTGAAGAGCAAAGGGACCTTGCTCCCTTTTAGTTTACACATTTTCAGGATGAATTAAGATATACTGGAACACAGTGTTTTTTGCTTGACAATGAGCTGGAGTCTATTTGTGGGTAGCTTTCCTATTCTAATTTCCTACGTCTAATCAAGGTTTTTTTCTTGCTAATGATACCACCTAATGCTTTTTTAAGCTATCACACTACAAATAACACACTACACCTTTAATAAAATCCATTGCTCATCTGAAGGTTGAAAAAGAAAGACTCTTGTACTCTACGTAACCTTGTGGGATCTCTTCTTCTTGCCATAGCACAAATAAATTAGCAACAATAATATCAATTGATCTATGGATGTTGATCTTCAACTTTGAATGTACTCTTCAGTTTGTACAATTAGGCTGAAAAACTCATGCAGGGATCCTCATGAGATTTCTAGTGCTTCTGAGCAGGCAAACAGTCTCTGTAAACAGCTTTTATTATGGCATTTCCACACTTCTACTTCTAGTCCCTGCAGGAATCAGAACATATAGCGCTAGGCCAAAAAAAAAAAAAAAAATACCCAAACCAAAAAGAAGGAAAACAATGGAATAAAGCAATTAAACTCTTTCAAACTGCCAGCAATGCCTGCTTTGAGGTTGTATTTGTTCTGAACTGATCCCTCCAGCTCTGCTTACAATTTTGGGTGTGACATGACTGAAGGAGCTGGGGAGAGACATCAATTGTTTTCTGTGGTGAAGAAGGCAATAGATTCCAAGGGCAAAAAAACTCCAAAAAGAGTAGAGGCTTTTTAGGGATCACATTAGGGATTAGGTCCTAACTTTAAGAGGCAAACAGTGCTGATCAATGGTTATATTTGGCTACCACTGGTTGAGTGGTTCTCAATAGTTGCCTCTGCTTAGTGCTTCGTGAAACTAAGCTGCAGCTTTGTAATGTAAAGACTGCATTTAAAATAACAGTCAGTAAACATAAAGCACTGTAGAAGGAAGGGTTCTTTACAATGAATTTGGGACTCATGGAACATTTCTGAAATTGTTTGAAGACCTTTCTTATAAGAGCTTATATTTGACAAGGAAAAAGGATTTTCTGGGTCTATTTTGGAGTTCATGTATAGGAATATTTGCTCTTCAACGGTAGTCAATGTATAGGAAAATTGGGCATGATCTACAGTATAGCAAGTACTGTGTTTATTACTCTTTAGCAACAAAGGCCAATCTTAATAAAAGTCTATACTAAGGTCCATTATGGAAAAGCCTTTCTTTTGCATGGTAAAATTTTAAATATCTTTTACTTATTAAATGCATTTGCAAGATCGCTAGTAGCTTGCATACTGCTGTGCAGAGCTCAGGTTGGTATGTGCTTAGCCTTAGTACATATATGTATACCTACACAGTTGGACTAAAATCTCAGTTTCCAAATATTCAAACTCTTTGCAGTTCTTTCTGCAGATCATTCAATTTAATGTGGGCACCACTCAGTGCAGCACTGGGTGGTTAGCGCTGTTAAAACTCTGGGAAGGCACTTCCAGCTAAGATTTTTAAAAACAAAGGGAAACTTTTTGAAGATGCATAATCATGGAAGAATCTGAGTATGTAACTAATTTCTTTTTAAGTAAAAATGTGGCATCCCAGTTCACCATAGTCAAATTAGATTTTATTCAGTAAGGCTGAGGGCATGCAAGACATGTTCAATCTGGCAGATTTCTTCTGAATATAAAACAAAATGGAAAGTTCTTTATGTCCAAATTAGTAACTCTTTCAGTTTTGTCTTCCTAATACTTTCTAAAGATTTTCTCTTAAATCATCACATAGGCATTCAATGTAAACTTATGACAGTGTTCTTTCAAGGAAGTGGATTTTGGCTATATAACAATCAAAAGCATGTGGGCAGACCCTGACACCACAAAAAGCTTCCAAATATTCTGGTGTTCCACCTAAAATCAAATAATAAGTGGATGACTCTCAGTTGCAGGGCTTTGCACAGGAAATTTATGGACTAGCTTTTGTCAGTAATGGCTGTAATTCAGAACTATGTTAAGTAGTATTTGTCATGATCTATCCCCTTGAAATGACAGTAATGACTGTGATATTTACAAAATTCTATTCAAACATTATTTGTGATGTTGTAAGATACCATTTTTATTCAGAATCACAAAATGTTGGGAAATATTTTGCTTTACTTGAAAAATGAGACTACATTTAATTAATAATTTGTACATGTTTAAATGTCAAGAATGAAGGTTGAAAATTTGCATTTAATGTCAGGATTTCCTGGTCTTAAAGTGATTAATAACGTGCCTCTAAGATTCTTTTAATATAGTTTTGAAATTATATTCCTTTGTATGTTTATAGAAAGGCATGAATGTCTGACCATTCTGCATGACATCTGCACACTAAAATTGAACAAATGTTGTCTTTGCTGCAATATGGCTGCAACAAGAGATTTGTGGCCTACCAGTACTGTATTCTCAAAATCAGTCACCCTCATAAGTTAAACTAAAGCTGAGGAGAAGTAATTAATTCTGTGTCCACATCCTTGTAATTGTTTTCTTCCTCTCAAAATGGAAAAGCCATTTCACTACAATACTGAATGAAAAATACAAGTGCAAGTGGTTATGTTCAAAAGGACACATTGATCAAGAAATGTTTGGAAAATAATAAATGTTCACGTGAGTAACAGTTTCAGGTCTTGTAGTCCTATAGTACACGAGTCAGTCTAAGGCCATTGTCTGATGGGTGTGCCTTGCTTAAAACAAAGTCACCAGTGAGGGGATAGGACTGTGTAGCAGTTAAACCAGATGAGGGCTAATTGTCAATAGCGAGCCAGACAAAGCAATGTTCTTGAGGACTGATAAACTGTCTTTCCTTTTTTGTTATGATTACCTTTCAACCAGATCAGTTTCTTAATCTGTTTCACCATACAACCATATAGGCACCAGATCTGGCACAACAAATGCGTCAGGGAGAAGCACAAAGTGGTCCCCTGACAGCAGCCCACATCGGGACCATAAATGGTGATTAACGGCTGCAGATGAGAATCTAAAGATTTGAAAGACTGCTATGAAGTCAGAGAAAGAAATGTCATCTGTAATAAACAACTGAGGCAGTCCTGTTGTCCTTAAAGCGCATCTGCTGTTTTGCAGAGTAGACGAACTAATCATGTGGGTTTTATCCAGAAATGGCAAAAGGGCTGTGTAAGTTTCTGCTGTTTTAAACATCAAGATTGCACAAGCAATCCTTCGCTTTTCAATATGGATCCATTTTCGGGTCAAATCTTTGTTAAGAACTTCAGTATACCCTAAGACTACTTCACCTGTTACATAGTTTAGAGTTAAATCATTCCTCTTCTGAGATTCATGAATTATTCAATAATGTTAGCTACTGCACTTCAAAGATCACCCAGATGCTAATGCAGAGAACCCATTATGTTCTGCTCACTCATATCAGCATATGTCTGTCATGAGTCAAGGGAAGCAGGGAAAGCACGTGAAAATCAACATCATTTTGCTCTGACTCCAGGAGATAGCAGGGCACATAGGTAGATTGTTTCCAATATTAGATGGCATGGCACTGCAATTAATAACATCGTGACTTAGAAGGAGAACCAAAAGATGAGGAGATGAATTTAATAGAAAAAGTATAGAAAATAATAGTTGTTGTTATATCTGATGGAACAGAAAAACTGCAAGCAGCATAATGAAGTAAATCAAAAAGAAACTTTTCAGAAGCTTCAGAATCTTTAATTAGAAAAAGCAGTTATATACACACTTCTATTAACTTTTTAAAAAATGAAATTAGATACAGTTTATTTACCATCCACAGAATGGGTAGCACAGCCTGTATAAAGGCTGTGTTGCGCTCCCTATGCTTTTCTGGAGTTTCACTCTCTCTGCAAAGCTTCTCTATGCCTCTCTTCTGACTGTGTCAGGTAGGAGGAGAAAAGAAGAAGTGACTCTGAATATGGAAATGAAAAAGTAAGTTGTTCTATTCAAACAAACACTAATGACTCTTGATTTCCTAGACGTATTTCAGCCCTTTGCAGTATTTCATGAAACTTACCTCAAATCTGTTTAAAACCAGTAAACAGCCAGGCTACATAATTCTCTACTTCCCCATTTCCTCAGAAAATCAAGCTAAAATTGTGCAGTCATCCACTTTAAGACATAGGACTGGAAAATGCTTTTTAGCTACAACATTAGTTTTGACATTAGTTTTGAGCAATTTGGTCTCTGCTAAGGAAGAATAATTAGTAGATCCACTGTTTGCGCAGAATTTCGTTTATCCTTGTTGTGTTCATTTCCCCTTAGCTGTGACAGCCTAACCCAGTGTTTCTCAACAGCATGTCTGAGACTGGTTATATGTCCTCTGTACAGCCAAAAGTGTGTTACTCGCCAAATACCACCTTCTCCTGCTACCAGAGCTGTAGCCTACTGGAGGTATACGTGGTACATTAGTCAATACCTGTCTGATGCTGAGAGAAGGTGCACATGCTGAGAATGCCAAAGTACTTTATCGTGTGATAGCTGGCTGCTGTCAGTGGGGAGTTTGTTAGAGGTGCTTTGAATGGTGATGTGCCAGTGCCAAAGGCCTCTGGCTATTTGTTCTTGATCCCCTGTTTCTGAACATTTATGCTCCCAAATACCACAGCATGCTCTGGTAGCAGGACACAGATGGCAAATAGGACTGGCATGTGTATCTTAGAGTAACCACAGGTCTAATAACAGTTTAATGAACAGAAGTACATTTGACATAAGCACAGAAACAACTCTCAGGTGCATATCTTGCCATAGGATGCTTATTTCTGTTTCTGAATGGTTCTGTCCGTCACAAGCTGCATTAATGCAGAGGCTCTGTGTGTCTTCCCAACAGCTGAGGCTGCACTGATGGCTGCTCATCCAAATAATGAAGAGCGCCTAAATAACCCTGTCTTGCCTGAGTCATAGCCTATTATTTTTTTCCATGGCCACGTCCACATATTATGAGTTGAAAAAATCCAGTTAGGAGAAGGAAAGGAGCAAGACTTTAGGAGCAAGACAAATTTTTTGTTGTGAAGTAAATTTGGAAGAGTATGATTAAAAATTAAAACGGAAAGCAAAAACAGAGTGATACTTAGTCTTCTTCCAAGCCATCTTTCTGTTAAAACTCACAAATTAATCACTGAAATTGTCTCTTGGGACTGATTTGGTTTTGAAGCAAACCCTCAACAGTAAATTCCTCAAGTAGAGGAATTTACTTTGACCATATTACTGTAAAGTGAATTAATTGACTCTTTTCCAAAAAATTGCATTAATGTTCCTTGCCTCCATGCATTTGATTTACAGGCCTGGTGTCCCAGACATCTAAAAATACTGTACCTGTGCAGCCTGCAAGCAAACACTGGGCAAAATTCTCAAGACCTGACCTTCACATCATTCTGCGTGGATGTAAAACTACCCAGATTTGAACATGAGGCAGGAAAGTCTCTAATCAAGCTGACTTTCAGACAATGTTGCAGAATACGGATATGAGCAATGTATTTCACCCTCCTGTCCCTGTCCTGCCTTTGTAATTGATGCAGCCTGCCAGCTTCACTTCCCAGGCTGTACAAAAGGCTCTGCTGACTCTTTTCTGTCTCTGACTTTACATCTACCAACTCCTGTTTTCTTCCTTTTTGTGCACTTGAAGTGGGACTTTGAAAAGCAGAGGTTATCTGCTCCTAAAAGCTCTCTAATGAGGGATCTGTAAGTTTCCTGATGAAGAACAGCAGCTTGTCGTCCACTCATTACTCTGGCATGTAAATACACTGAGGGTGACCAAGGGAACAGGGAGCTTACTGCCGCCAGGCTTCCCGTCCTGCTTGCTAGAGGCCCAACACTCTCGGGGAGTGCAGGGTGAAATACACTAATGCACACCAGGGTCACTGTGAGAGAAGGATGCCTTTTACCTACAGTCGGTGAAAGTCCTCAGGGCTCATTGTTCAAAAACATGAGGAAAACTGACAGCAAAATGCTTCTGATGATGTCTTTCTGGATTTCTTCACAGAGGAGGTTAATTGGCGAGACTTGCTAAAGTCATACATGTCAACTAGGTGCGGAATACTGGTATTTGAACACCACCTGATGCATGCATGTACTCACCTTGCAATTAATTACAAGATGAAAACATGGATTTAGAGTGTGCAAGAACTCAAAGTTACCTTGAGGGTATGGTATAACATAACCAGGCTGCCTCTACCAGAAATTTAGTGAGGTTTTGGTGCAGTCAGAAGCTGCACTTTCTTTTGCTTGGCCCCTCCCTGTGCCACAGAGGGCTTTGTGCCTGTGCAGCAGTGCAGGATGCCATTACACTTGCTACTCACATTGCACAATGATTACAGAAATTAGGTGCTTATCAATCTCCTGTTTGCCCACAGACTCCTATTCTGCTGATCACCGAATTTCACAGTAGGTGTGCTACCTGTGCCAGGGTTTACAGGTGTGCCTGAATGCCAGCACACTTCAGATCAGGGCTAATTTGTTCTGTATTGGCCTGTGTCGGGGTTTCAGAAGTTAATAAGCCCAGAGGAAATAGGCAGGCTCAAAGAGTTTAGGTTGTGAAAGTAACACTACTTGAATCATTCCATTTCAGCACTCTTTTATAACACTCATTTTCTTGATTTTGAAACAATTTAATCAATGTGAGTTTCTGCTCCTATTTAGGGAGCAATTCAGCCAGTGCACTTACTGTGTGATGAATGATAAAACACTAATGCACTGATCACAAAGAGAATATGCAAAAGAGAAAACAAGAAATGCCTGTGAAAACATTTTTTCTTCAGGATGGACTTAGTGAAGCCATGCCAAAAAAAAAAAAAAATTAAATTTAAAAATCAGCTATATAATGCATCTTATGTTAATAGCTTCTGACTTCCAGCTTATTACAGACTTCATAGCACAAGTTTCTAGCTTATCAGACTGATGTGTTAATCTTGAAAGAAATGTTAAAAGTGTTTTTTTCTTCACTTACCATCTAAAAAAACTTCTAATTTTCTTTTAGCTTCTCTAAGTGTATCACTGTGCAACTTCTTGATTTGGAGAAATAAGAGAATTCACAATATGAAAAAAACCCACCACTGATTGATCCCAAAAGAATCGTTGTGGGTTGATTTACTTCTTAACACTAAGGGCATGGTTTCCACATGCTTGTTTTTCAGTGGTATGGTCAGGTAAGTGGCTTCCACCTGCTCATTTTTTGTCCTATCAGTGGTGTCAGTGCAAGGGCTTATGAAGCCAGGGAATATAACTGGGTTAAAAATACTGTCTTGTTTTCTTAGTCTCTCCCTCTTTTTTTTTTTTTTCAAAGGTAATTTCCAGCATGTCTCACTCATTGACCCAGTTCATCACAGGGTCCTCAAACAGTAGCTTAACCTGTGTCAGGTGGGAAGGAGGGAGAGGAAGGAACCTATCCAGGCGCCAAAGGAAACATGGGGGCAATCCACCACCTCCCCCCTGGGCCACCAGAGCAGTGCAAAGTGACTTTCCATCTTTCCAAGTCCTAGAATGGTGTAAGGGGCAGTAGGGTTTCTTTAAATGAAAATCCACTGCAGAACAGATTACACACACTGGCAGGCACTGCTCATCCGCTGCAGTGTGCACTACGCGCCAGAGCATTTGCCTCTCCAGCCTGTGACTGCCTGGAGGAGGATTTTTTATAGCAGGAGGTTGACACAGAAGCCCATACCCAGTACCAAATGTTTTCCCAAATACTAAGTGCTATCCATGGCAGTTGCTCATGGCAGCTACATCTTTATGCATTTGCTGGAATAATGTAGTAAGCATAATGTAAACATGCATCACTCTTTTGGCTCAGCATTCATTCATGACTACTCTCATTGCAGTTGTAGAACTGCAAAGCGGTGCCTGGTTTTCTCTTGCAGACACCTCCACAGTAATTTCCTTAGGAAGTAAGCTCACTCTCCCCCATGGAAGGGCTTTCAGAAAATGGGGGAATTCCTTTCAGTGCCAGCCACTGAAGACTGGGCTGGAGTGCATGGGTTTTTTATTTATTTAAAATACCAAAGTATTTCTCTGTAACAACTTGTCAGCTAATGAGTTCTTTTTAAACGTGGCCTCTAAATAGCGTACACAGTATTGTTTTACTAATAGTCTCCAATTAATAGACATCATGAAAATATAAACAGCAGGAATGGAAAAATCATTAAAAGAGTGGCTTTTGGCTTTTTTCATTCGGGTGAAATGAATGTGTTATATTGCTGCTGTTATTACTGATACTAGACATAAAGCAGATTAAAACAACATATGTTTTCAGTACTAAACTCTGACTTGAGATGTGCCTGGGTGCAGGCTCAAAGCAGTAAAAAGACATTGCTGTCAATTTGGGAAAATGGCAGCTCATTCAACTGCCCGTTCCCTGTACACCAGAAAAAATAAGGGACACCGTGCCACCAGGACTACGCAGAGGGTGATCAGGTAGCTGCAGGAGAGGTGTAATTTAAGTTGTAAAGATCGGCGTAGTCATTCCATTCCCCCCAAATATTTTGGCTGCATCTGTGCCACCTATTTAAATAACCTTTTCCCTCAGAGCAGGAGTAAACAGTGCTGCGCCTCCTAAAGAGCCTTTATTTACACAGTGATGTATATCCGCAGTTACCAGGCGAGGTGAATGCTTCATTCAGGCCAGCACTGGTACCTCAGCTACAGAGCCACTTACGCACAAACTGCCCTCCTCAATATGTTTATCATACCAGGGCAGCCTGGAAATAGGTTATTAAGCACACTGGTGTCTCTCATGACAGCTTCAAGATCTCTGGGGGTGGGGTGACAGGGTGGTGGGGAAGCAAACCTTGCCCAGCCCACAGGTCGTCACCTCAAGGGCAGTAAAGCTGGTGGGAAGTCTCAGAGAAGTATCCTGAGCAGGAGCGTGCTGACCTCAGTCATGATTTGGTAACCACGTGGAATTCAAAGGATTTGTCTCAGGGAAACAACTTCAAAGGAGTGAATTTAGAAGAACTTTACTCTGACTCTTAAAGCAGTAGTAAATCTAGTGAATTCTGGACAATACAAATAACGCATAACCAATTGCATCGCCCCTCTCCCAAGCCTTGGAAGCATTCTTTCAAGCTAAATCACAGAGAAAGCTAGGACACCTAGAAAGGCTGCTTCCAGCGGTTAAGGGTTGCTAACTGCTGGCCAGCAAGGCCTGGCCCAAATTCAGAGGTTAAGTCCCCAGAAGAAAAAGGTCAGAAGAGAAGATGTAATGCAATTTGCTATCAGAAGAAGACACAACTGGGGAAGAGCTCTCCTGTTGCTACCTATATATGGCAATATATATTATATATATTATATGGCTATAAATGGCAATGGTGAAAAAAGAAAGGGTAGAAGAAATTGTAATTTCTTCAATCGAGCAGGCATTATCTGGGTGACAGTGATGATAAGCTAATTCCAGGGCTTGAAAATATCAATCTTTTCTTGCTCACAATCCCTTTCTTGGTGCCTGTTTCTTGTTAGCATTGTTTGTTTGCTTATGCTGTGCTAGTTTACACCCTTTGAAAATCTGCAGGCAGGTCAAAATTGTGAAAAAAAAGTTTTGTTCAGCATGAATAGATATCTTTTCCAGCCCTAAGTTTACTTCTTTCTGAATGAATGAGAAATATATGACTTCATTGCTCTTACTGAAATAACAGCATCTAGGCAAAGCTGTGAACTTCACCAATGAGGGGCTCCATAGGTAACTGCTGCTTGAGTAAACAGGGGCTGCTTTTATCCACAGAAGGATGTTTNAAAGTGTAGCTTTGACACTGTAAACAGAATAAAATATAGATGACATATAAGTATATATATAAATATATAGGTATATAAAAAAGTAGTAATATTAATGAGTAAATAATGCTCTCAGAAAATTCATTATTAAAATAAAAAACTGATGACCACTTGAATTTATATAATCCATAGCTAACTTTTGAAGTCTAATTCTTATAAAGACCTGTCTTTAATTCTTAATTCATAAATATTTAAAAATTAAATTAATGTATTAATTATTTTTCACATTCTGTTTTTCAAGATTATGATTTGTAGAAATATGTTCCCTCACAAACCTCTACAGTCTTAAATAGAATGAAAAAACTCGGTAGCATTTTAAAAGGATAAACTACAGTGAAGAAGTTACTTGTAGAACAGCAGCATTTCAGTTTGAAACTGCCAACACATCTACTGCCTAATGCTTATATTTAATTAAACCAGCCTGCTAGCTTAACAGAAAATGCAACTTCTATGTTTTTGAAGATGGTCCAGTGTGCATTCCACATGGACCATGTGTGTGGTCTTTTCATGGTCAGAAAACAATATTCTTCTCGTGTCCCATGTTTTCTGTGGTAATCTTAGCTAGCTGTGTACTCCATCCAAATACGGAACAGTCATTTGCTTCCAGATTCACAATGAAACCCCACAGTGTCCAGAATTGCACACATTGCACCCTAAAATTGGTATTATACTGTAGCTGACTGTGAAAGCTCTATAAGCAAGCTTGTCATATCCACCCTTTAGCATTAGTGGTTTTATTTTTGTTTGGGGGGAAAAGTGGCGTTAGTAATGAAACTACTGATTTAGACTAATTTAGAAATTACTAAATTTCTTGTTAGTAATGAAAATTACATTTTCATATATGTGCTGTAAATCCTGCGTTTATGCTGAGTTAAAAAGGTTTGGTCATTGGCTCTTTCAGTCTATTTGTGATAATACTGGTTATGAGAAGAGCTGAGGAGGGCTAACAGAAGGTTCTGCACCACCAGAGAAGGAATTAAGTTCAAGAATATTATTAAGCCAGGCGAAATTTTCCAGAGTACTGAAGAAGCAGAAAATCTGAAAATGGACGGAGTAAGCTCTTAGAAGACTGACGACCCATAAATAATATCTGTTTTGTTATCAGCTTACTTATCCATTTGTTTATTGTGAAGTTAAATTTGGATCTTTGATGTTTGTGTATTGTAAGGCTTTATGATTTCTTCAGATGATCTTTAAAGTTTCAGTAAAGGACACTCTGTGTGTGTGTGTATGTGTGTTAGGGTGTCTCAGTTAAACATGCCCCCACCCTCCCTGCCCTTGAAA